>JAXQQM020088137.1:0-32845 GCA_034641835.2 Pinus albicaulis | reverse complement strand
CTTCACACCTTCCAACAGAATTCTTCGACACTTTTCTGTCTTCTTTTGCCATGCGTCAAGTACGACAACATCACTAGAAGTAGGTTTTGGAATTTTTGCATCTATGAACTCCTTCAACCCATTGTCATCCAGCACCGCCTCCATCCTGTCCTTCCATGCAATATAATTCGAGTTTCCCTCAAGGGCATACTCCAATCGCAATCTGTTGAAAGACATCTCAACTTTGACACCAAGAAAACACTACTGCAAATTCGAATTCCACCAGCACAAAACTCAACCGCTTCAATGTTTTGCAATTGCTCCAATGATCAATATCGCTCTGATACCATGTAGAAAATTTGAATAACTGATAAATTATTCACCGAGATTCTCCTGATCACACACTATTTTATCTTCATGCACAATACATAATATCTTCTACCATTGATCATTACATGCAGAAATAAAATCAATTGCATGCGCACATTAAAACCATAAATAATCACACATATGAACACAGTATTTCATGGGAAAGCTTAAAGCTGAAAACCCCAAATATCTGTATATTATATGTCATAGAGATCATGTAACAATGATTGTACAAAGCTCCTCACAAGCTCTCAGTACAACCTCCAATTGCTACACACTAATCAAGCTAGATCTAGCAAAACACATGCTCCAATCTCTGCCACCTGATAGCCAACCTCTATTGCGTAATCAATGATGTAGAATGGCTCATAAATAACTTTGAACCACCTGGGTTGTACTGCAAAATTCTCATTGGCTTCTCCAATCACTGGTTGTTGCAAATATGCAACAATATAGTCACAACTAATAGTTAACCTGCTCTTTCACCTATCTCTGCACTGGTCTCCACTGAAACTGTCCATGCACTGAAGTTAACTGATGTATTATTTAGTTGATTAATGAGTTTATAATTAGTGAATTAATTCACACCACTCTCACTAATTGTATCAATTAGTTAAACTAGATACAAATAGCTCAACTATGTTTAGATTAGTTAAACTGAATACAACTCCACTAACTTCCTCAATCAACTCCACCAAACTCTGTCACATGAGTTCTAACTGAAGTATCCATGCAATAGCTCCACTTAACCCTTATGAATAGCGTAATTCCTTCTGTCAGCTCCTGTGCCACATCTGTGCACTTAACTGAAGTGCTCCAAGAGAATAAGATAATGTTTATAGTCCAAATATTATTAAGAGCTAATAATATTCGACATATCTATTTTTAGACTGCCAATCTAAAAATAGATTCCGCCCAATATGTCTAAAAATAGAAGTCCATCTATTTTTCCAACTTGACCAACCATCCACAAATAGCATCCTGCAACTCATAGAATATGAGCGACATGTTTAAAAATAGACATAGTCTAAAAATAGACTTGCGCCAAAAATAGCCTGCGGGCCCACTTAGTGAAGGCGACTCTTTCCACTAAGCTCATCATCTTGTCGTAATCTCTTATAGCTAACATGGTGCCACAATGACATTCCATGTGGCAACCGAGATCCGGTCTTTGAGGGAAATTCTCCAAAATAGGTGACACGTAGCACTCCAAACCTCTAAAGGAGGGGACATGTATAAGTGTGAAATTAGCATGATATGTGAATGACATCACCCCATCGACATCACCCATCTTCAATGTCCTGCACTGATGACATATGGTGCTCCCAGAGGAAGCCATGTGGACTAGGTGATGTAAGCATGACATCACCCTAAGCTTAACTCACCCTAGAGGTTTCGAAAAGGGGACAATAATAAGGCCTGAGGAATTTTGTGTCTTAGGCGATGGAGAAATTTTTCAATAAATGATGTGAAGGGGTTCTCTCCTTGGGAAATTAGAGGGAGATATGAGAGTTACGTCAGTGAGATAGGTAAGCTCAAGACAGAAATCCCTCCTATCAATTGACGGGGACCTGCTCATCTCACCCGAAGCATTAAAAGGTGGCAAGGTTCCGGGAGAGTAAAACCCTAATGATGGACCCCCCACCCACACCCACCTTCTTCGTACTACATGGTGGTACCCTTCCCTTCATTCCATTGATTTAGTTCAAACAAATGTTTTTCATTGATCTATGGTTGCAGAAAAAAGACATGGAACCATATGGGGGGAGAGAGAGATGGATGTAGAAGGGATACATATATGAGAAAAGAGATAGGGGAGAGAGAGATATGGGGAAAGAATGAATAGATAGAAATAGAGATGGGGGAGGGTGGGGGAGAGAGATGGATGTAGAAGGGAGAAAAATATGAGAAAAGAGCGGGGGGGGGGGGGGAGAGAGAGAGATGGGGGAAGGGTGAAGAGAGAGATATAGATGGGGAAGGAAGAGAAATCCAAAAAGAGAGATGGGGAAATGGGGAGAGAGAGGGATATAATAGTGATACATATAGATATAGAGAGGGAATGTGGATAGGGAAAGAGAGAGTTTGGGGGAGAGCTAAGGAGTGAGAGAGCAAGAGACATAGAAGGGAGGATTAGGGGGGAAAAGAGAGAGAAGGATATAGGGGAGTTACATAGGGGGAGAGAGATAATTTGATAGGGATAAATAAAGGGAGGGAGATGGTGGAAGGGAGGGAGATGGGGGAAGGGAAGAAGAGAGAAAAGGAAGAGGGTGGACGAAAGGATAGAAAGTGAGATATGTGGAGAGAGGGAGAGAGAGAGAGAGAGAGAGGAAAAGGGGGAGATTTTTGGGGATAGAGAGAGGGACGGTAGTGGGATATATACAAGAGAGAGAGGGGGGGGAGATGGGGGAATTAAGAGAAATATAAATATATGTACATAGAAATATAAGGAAATAGGTAAAATGAGAGAGAGAGAGAGAGAGAGAGAAAGAGGGAGACATAGTAAGAGAGGAGATGGAGATGGAGAAATAGAGAGAAAGAGAGGGATATATGAGGGATACATATATGGGGTATAGAGAAGGATAGGTATATAGAAAGGAGACATAAAGGAGAGAGAGATAGAGGGGGGGGGGGGAAGAGAGGGGTGGAATTAGGGAAAGGGAGAGAGAGATAGAGAAATGGATGGCGAGAGAGAGAATGATGGATAGGGGATAGGGAGTTAGGGATATTTAGGGATAGAAAAAGGAAGATATAT
Organism: Pinus albicaulis; assembly: GCA_034641835.2. Classification (NCBI taxonomy): domain Eukaryota; kingdom Viridiplantae; phylum Streptophyta; class Pinopsida; order Pinales; family Pinaceae; genus Pinus; species Pinus albicaulis. The sequence continues at coordinate 29,745 of JAXQQM020088137.1, read as the reverse complement.
GGAATTAATAAGGGGCTAGAGAGAGAGAGAGGGTGGGAGGGAGAGAGAGTATGTGTGTGTTATAGAGAAGGAACAGGGGAGTGGGGAGGATAGAGATGGGTGTATGAAGGATACATATGGGTGGGAGAGAGAGAGGGGGAGCGAGTGTATGTGTGTTATAGAGAAGGAACGGGGGAGTGGAGTGGATATATATGGATATATGAAAGATACATATGGGTGGGATAGAGAGAGATAATGGGAGAAAGGGAAAAAGAGAGGGGGGTTAAAGAGAGAGAGAGAGAGAGAGAGAGAGAGAGAGAGAGAGAGAGGTAAAGGGGGAGATTTGGGGGGGAGAGAGAGATGGATGTAGGAAGGATATATACAGGGGTAAATAGAGATGAATAGGAGGGAGAGAGATATGAGGGATACATATGAGGGGGAATAAAGAGATAGGAGGGAGACATATTGGGCGAGAGAGAGAGAGAGAGAGAGAGAGAGAGAGAGAGAGAGAGATAGGAGGGAGACATACATGGGGGAGATAGAGATCAGGAAGGAAGAGAGAGACATAATGAGAAATGGAGGATGTGGGAGAAATAGAGAAAGAGAGATGGGGGGAGGGGGAGATAGATAGAGAGAGATGGGGGGTGAGTATAGTTAAGGAGAGAGATATTAATATACAAATAGGGGGGGATTAAGGAATTATAGAAAGAGAGGGATATGGGAGAATACATGTGGGTTTCGGGGGAGAAAATGAGAGCGATAGGGACATATATAAAAGGATGTAAAAGGGGGAAGACAGAAAAAATACTAGGGAGAGGGATGAGGGAGGGAACGAGAGATATGGATATAGAGAGTCGAGGGGGAAAGAGGTATGTAGGGTGAGACATGTGGAAGGGAGAGAGAGGTATGTAGGATGAGAAATGTAAGAGGGAGAGAGAGATAGAGAGAAAGAGAGGGATATATGAGGGAAAAATATATGGGGGGAGAGATAGAGAGAGGGATACATACTGTGGGGGGGTGGGAGAGAGTTTTTTAGGGTGAGACATGTGGATGGGGGAGAGAGGTATGTAGTATGATACATATAATGGGGGGAGAGAGAGGGAGAAAGAGAGGGATATATGAGGGAAACATACAAAGGGTGAGAGAGAGAGAGAGAGAGGGATACAAGAGGGATACATACCATGGAGGGGGGGATAGGATAAGGAAGAGAGAGAAAGACAAAGATAGAGAGAGATAAGGAAATAAGGAAAGTGGGAGATAGATAGAAAGATGCATACATAGCGAGAGGGATGGGGGGGAGAGAGAGAGAGAGAGAGAGATTAGAGAATATGGAAAGAAAGAGAGAGAAAGAGATAGAAAGAGGGATAGGGATATGGCAGAGACAGAAAGGGGTTAAGAGATGGAGTATGTTGATTTTTGAAGAGTGTTTTATACTAATAATGTATTTTTATGATTTAATTCATTTCACATTCTTATCCATGGTTTCATCATTAAGAAAATTACATAGAATAAATGAACGATTAAGATAGTAGGATCATGAAGAGACAACCACACAATATTTTACCCTAGAAAAACCCACTAATGGGAAAACCCAACTAACCTCTTCCTGAGAGAATCAATGCAAAAAGAGATACATAAAATTCAACTACCTTGAAAGATTACCGACCACCATGGACCAAGTCAACCCTCCACAATTATGTCCACAAAATTTCTTTAACAAGGTCTAAGAATGCGCTCCAATTCTGCCTCAGAACTCGCACTTATTCCATAGAGATATATCACTGAGATAAGGTCTCAAAGAGGTTTGAAACATGTCATTTATCTCAATATCCAAATTTGGTTGATGCCACATAAATGGTGCCTCATATATGTGCACCAAATTACAAACCCTTTGCACTATACCATAGGATGATATCACAAATTTTGTGCCTCAAACTTGTGCACTAAATCAAAGAGAGACCTACTTCATAATTCTGCATTGTTCATAGAGATATATACTTCAGAACTTTGTGCAGAATTTGACCACTTTTATTGCTAGAGAGAGTGATTATTTTCCTTCTAATATTTGTCCACCTTGTCTTCTTCGCACAAGAACAGAGATATATTTTTTATATGAATTATTCCTATGGAAGAGAGCAAACTTCATCCAAGAGAAAGGGTGTATCTCATGGGAAGGTCGACTTGTCACTTAGAGGGTTGACTTGGTCACTTGTGGTAGCAAATACAAAAATTCAAATTTTCATTTTTTTCGCTCTTGATGAGACTTATAATATTTTCTTTTGGAATACAAAACAAATATTTTTCTTTTTCTTGCAAGCATGAATAACATGCCTCAAATAAATTTTATTTTATAATTCAAATAAAAAGGAAATATTATGAATATTGGCCATAGCTACAAAATTCAACACTCTCTCTTAGCTATGGAGGTATTCATAATGACTATGCAGATGTTCTTTGTATACATGATATCTCTAACAAAAGGTTCAATTCATCGACAAAATCATCATCTAGATCAACACTCTTGACCTACAAAAGCATCAGCATCAACGAGTACCACAACCTATGTTAGCTCTCCTAAGTAGTGGTACTCACTCAACTAGTCACTATGATCTGGAGTATGCCTCACCTTGTTGGAACAGGGTCTCCCGCAAGCTACAAAACTGGTCCATTTTGTATATTTTTTATTATATTTAGTCTAATGCAAGGGTTTTGGCGTGGGTCAAAGCCCCTAATTCATTGTAAATGGGTCAAGGGTAGACCAAGAGTCCGCAAACCATGGGTCTAGGCTCCATGATATAATATTTGGTCACTATAAGGTCGAACGCAGCTTTTCTTGACTTACCTACCCTCTCCCAGGGTACGGAAACCTGGTTTCAGCACCCACCCATACTACTTCGAGTGAGAATTTGGCCTGCACAAGCAGGTCGCTGTCGAAAGGGCCAGCAGTATAGGGCTTTTTTGAAAAACCTTGAATCTCCGAACCTGGGTCAGGACCCTTTGAGCAAAAAAATGGTTTCGTTGCTGAGACCGGGAGCATTTTGAGAGAGGGATCGGGTAATAACAAGGCCATACTGGAAACCTGAAAGTAAAGAAATTGATTAATGGTTCGAATAGCAAGTTCAGGAATTCGCAGTGAAAGAGAACTGCAGTAAGAGGTTGACCACCGAGGAGTGGAAAAATAAGTATATTTTCATGGAGATCTACAAGATCTTCTTTGTAACAATTGCGATCGAGCTCCAGGAGTGGCTCGTGAGGTTGGTTGAATTTCAGAAGTGTTGGAAGGACGAACGGGTCACGTAGTGGACCCCCAAATTGATCCAGCAGTTAGAGAAGACTGATAACACCATCACTTGCACGGTGGACCACTGGGTGGAAAGTGTGCTAGTAGGGTTCGTGACAGAATTTTCCATCAATCAGTTTTTATCCTACTCTGAAGCACAGCAAAGATTCTTCAAGGGTTTCCAGGGTCTGTTTTTGAAGACCTTACCATTGTTGATTAAGATATTACTATGCGAAAAGAGTATCTTGTGTAGCCACACCGAATGAATGACCCTCGATCTGGACAAAAGTCTGACAAGAAGTGGCAAGTACTGTCAAACCAACCAAGAAGGAGATAGGTCTGTCTACAGTCTGGTAAGGGAAGCAGTTGCGCAGAGTCCTCCTGGCACACCACTTTCAAACCAGAATAGGAGTAAGAATTCACCTACACCTCCGCCACCAGGCGACTTGGTTGCGCAAATGAAGTTTTCGACCTTTAAGGGTGTGGGGGATGAAGATATGGATCAGTTCTAGTTTGTTGCAGGATCGGTATGGACTGCGCAGAACGTAGCTAGTGATGTGGTGAAGCGGGCACAACTATCCCTTGCCTTTGAAGGGAGAGCTTTGGATTGGTACATGGGATACATCGGCCAGTATTTGAACCAAACCATTGAAGAAATTAAGAACGCTTTGAAACAAAAATTCAAGAAGCCTAATTCCTACTCTCAAATAGTGGTTGATCTAAAAGATTTCAAGCAAGGGCCTTCTGAGTCTGTGTGGGAGGCCGATCAATGACTAAAGAAGGTGATCAGGGAAGGAGGATTTCAATATGATGACAGACAGCGTACATAATGGTTCATTGCTATGATGTTGTGTCACCTGAGTGTACCTATGGGTCATCAAATGTTCGAATCACAGGAGAAAGCCTTGGAGGGTGCTATGAAGTTAGAAACCGCGCCTTGAGACAAGACCCAGCTGGGCATCCAACAGATCCAAGGGTAGCTAGAAGCAAAGTACGTGGAGGTCCAGAACCTGCGAAAGGAGGGAGGATCAGAGGCTAGCCCTAAAAGGTGGCGCATACGATGCAGGGTGAATGGTCACACCAAAGATAATTGTCCTCTATTAGCAGACTATATGCAGGCTGGGGGACCTAGGCCGTTGCGCCCAAGAGAAATTGCAGGGCCAAGTGGGTCAGCATTGTGGTGCGATGATTTCCACGTTGCAGGGTTTTACAACACAAACCATTTCCCCCACCTTGCTGCGTATGTCCCAGAGATAAAACAACAATGGTGTAGGTTTTGTAGATTGGTAGGACATGATGAACAGAACTGTCGGACATATGATTTGATGATCGATCGTGGAAACTTATATAGGGTACAATCAGACCCTGCATCGCCAAGGTCCCCCGCAGGCATAGGTGGCTTCTCATCCAAGGGCGGGGGGAGGCCGAGGCGGAAGCGCAAGTTGGGGATGAGGGCAGCTAATCTGTTATAACTGTGGAGAGGTTGGGCACTTTGCGAGAGACTGTTTGAATCTTACGAGGTAGTCATGTCGGTACTGCAGACAGCTGGATCATGCAATCGAAGACTATCCAATCTTGATAGAATAAATGCACGAGAAGCATCCAACACCTACACAGAATGTGCAGAGGGTTAAGGTTGAGCTACAAGACAAAGATCCGAGCGTAAATTTTGTAACGCGCAGTGGAAAAGCCACCTAAGGACCTGGGGAGAAGGCGGCAACTGAATCTCTAATCCAACAAGATGTTATAAAAAATGATGGTTTGTACCTAAGCAAGGAAAAAGAAACATTTATTTCAGCTCGCAAAGAATTTTCTAAGGCAGAGGCATCCACTCCTCAGACACCTATGAACCTTAAGGCGGACGAGGAGGTCAAGCCCTTTTTACAGGCATGTTTGAAGCTGCTGCGCAACCCAGCAGCTATAGAGAATCTTTAGGCATTGATAGATAGTTGTGCAGCATGACCTAGCCTACGTCCGGAAATCAAGGATGTGCAAAAACTATACAGATATAAGAAACACACTGGTAGGGAGATGCGGTTGACTGCACAAATCAGTGATTATGAGATGGATCAAGTTATTTTTGACCTAGGGTCAGATGCGAATGTATTACCTAAAGAGACTTGGTAACGAATGGGGGAACCTAAGTTTTAATGGTCCACTATCCAGATGCGCATGGATAATCAGCAAAATATTATACCCTTGGGGAGACTATCGAAAATCGTGTGGATATCGCAGGAGTAAAGGCCCAGGTGGACTTTGAGGTAATTGAGATCGTAGAATATGCGGATCCCTATCCTGCTCTCCTGGGCGTGGATTGGGCCATCGATATGGGAGGTATCATTAACTTGAATAAGAGAAGCATGGTGTTTGATAATAACTGTACAAGGGTGATAGTGCCATTAGATCCTACGTAAGGCGAATGATACACTGAGCCGGTGCGCGAAGGAGAGGATGTGGATCATATTTATAAGCTGACTGTGTGGGACGAAGATTGGCTGACGGTGTACTCTGCTAGGAAAAGGACAGTGAATGTTTCTCTGAATCTGATGGGGAGATGGAGAACTGGAAAAATCTGTTACATGATGTCTCTACACTGCAATGCCTTCGGGTCACAAAGGACTTCCGATGCATTTCCTCAAAGGTAAGAGACTTACCCTATTTTGATGGTTCTAGTACTATTAAGGAATTTTTATGAGCATTCGAAGCCGAGGTTCCACGGGAACGAAGGCTATGGGCCCTTAAGTTGGCCATGCGTGGAACACCTGCACGCTGGTGGGAGACACATGAGGAAGCATTCCAGGAGTGGGAGGATTTTTGGGGCATGATGCTCTTGCGATTTGAGACTCCGGCGGAGGTATGGGTCGAGACGTTCCTTGGCCCAGGGGACTCGCGGAAACACTTGGTTTCATGGAGAAAGACATGGGGTGACCAAAATACAGAAGAATGGGTCCACTTATTCATTCACTTGTTGGGTCCAATCCCTACAGCATGGTACCTAGATGCGGAGCTACATCAACACACCCGCCATTGGGAAACTCTGAAGGATGACTTTATAGGAACATTCAGACTGATAGGGGGTTCCAAGGTGCTTGAAGAAGCTCTACAAGACATAGATACATTCGTGTTTGGCAAATCCGGCGCTACGAATATTGCAGAAGAGCCGACTTGGCAGTCTTATATGTAGGATATTGTTAACTGCCGCAGCTTGGCGAGGGAGGAAGGTGAAGATGATTCGCAGTCTATCTCTATACCGAAGTCAGAAGGGGAGTGCGTCATTGCAAGACCCCCACTGTAAGAGGTAGATGTCACTAAGCCTCTCAAGCTACAGGAAGTTAACATTAGGATGAAACAAAACCCTAAGTTGGCTAATATTGGGGTTTATTGGGATGAGGACAACGTAGGAAAAGGGGCCAAGCTACTCACAGAATACCAGGACTTTTTCTCGACAATGTTTTCAAAGCTAAAAGGGATCACGAGAGACTTAGGGGTCATGCATATCACTCTCAAACTAGATGCGCGTCCTGTGAAGTAGCGGCCCTATAGGCTGAACCCCAAGTATAAGCAAAAGGTCAAGGAAGAAATTGATAAAATGATCGCTGCAGGTATCATTGAACCTGTTGAACAGTCCGACTGGGTCAGTCCGATGGTGGTTCAGAAGAAAAATACTAAGGGGGAGATTCAGATCTGCGTGGATCTACGCAAGTTGAACGATGTCTGCATCCATGACCCATTCCCTACGCCATTCTCAGATGAAATTTTAGATAGTGTGGACGGCCAGGAAGCATGCTCTTTCACGGATGGATTCTCAGGATACCATTAGATCATGATCGCACTTGAGGATCGTAGAAAAACCATGTTCACCACTGTGTGGGGATCTTTTCAGTATATTTTCATGTCATTTGGTATCAATAATTCCCCTGTTATCTTCTCACAGGTCGTTGTTGCAGTATTCAAGGAATTCATCCACAAGTTCTTGGAGGTGTATTTCGATGATTGGACTGTCTTCGGCCTGGTGAAGGCACATGTATCGAACCTGTACATGATGTTGGATGCCTATCGAAAGCACCAGATTTCCCTAAATATCAAGAAGTGTATCTTCTGTGTACCTTTTGGAATCTTTCTCGGCCACATAGTTTGTCGGCAAGGATTGATGGTGAACCCTGCCAAAATTGTAGTTATCATAAACTTGCTAGTACCAACAATGGAGAAGCAGCTATGCTCGATCCTTGGACACACGGGCTACTACAAGAAATTCATTCAAGGCTATGCACTGATTATGGCCTCTATGAAAAAATTTCTCAAGAAGGATAGTTCGTTCTTTTGGAATGATGAGTGTCAACAGAGCTTTGAGTTACTTAAGGAAAAAATGATCTCGGTGCCTATTCTCATCTTTCCTGATTGGGAGAAGGTATTTCATGTTCATGTCGATGCATCGGGCATTGCTCTCGAGGCTGTCCTTACGCAGCCAGGAGAAGGAGACATTGACCACCCGGTCGCCTTTGCAAGTAGGAAACTCTCAAGTGCGGAACGCAACTACTCCACCACAGAGCGAGAGGGCTTGGCTATGGTCTAAGCGTTGCAGAAGTATCGGCATTATCTATTAGGAGGACACTTCCAAATTTTCACCGACAATTCGGCTTTGAAGTACCTGGTCAATACGCCTGTGTTGGGAGGGAAAATCTACCGATGGCTGCTACTATTTCTGGAATATGACTTTGAAATCATCGTCAAGCCGGGAAAGTTGAATGCCAGGCCAAACCACTTGTCCCGGATAGAGAGCGGTGAAGAGCCAACCAACCTAGAGGATGGATTGCCTGATGTGCAGCTATTTGCTATTAAATTAGTGGACACACACTTTTTGGATATCATTTAGTTCTTAACTACTGGGGTGGTGCCTTCAGAGTACTCAGTCCAACAAAAGAAAGAGCTAGTCACCCGGGCAGCGGATTTTACCATCATCGCAAGTAATTTATATAAGATGGGAGCTGATGAAGTGTTGTGGTGATATTTTTTGGACCATGAAAGGCACGCTATCTTGGCAAAATCTCATGACGGAGTAGCAAGACGTCACTACGCAGGAAAAGCAACGGCGCAAAAGATATTGCAAGCTGGGTTATGGTGGCCAACCCTACATAGTGACGCCCACGACTATTGTAAAGCCTGCGATACATGGAAACAAACAGGAAGGCCTTCTCACAGAGATGAAATTCCCCTTCAACAGCAAATGTCTCTACAAGCATTTGATAAATATTGATTTAATAAGCATTGCAAGGCTCGTAAGAATGAAGCACCAAGACTGAAAGAACAATCAAACAAACTACGTGGTCTAAAGAGCAAGGACAAATAAAAACTTACAATTCCTTTGATCCTTTGGCTAAGTTTGATCCGTCTTTCTCATTATGTAATAATTATGATCATAATGAACAAAATTTCCCTCTCAAAGGAGAGGAAGCTAAAGGCGTAGATCTAAAAACTGATAAATGTGGCCTAGCTCTATGTTTTCATAGTGAAGAAAATCATTGGTTCGTGGATAGTGGATGCTCAAGACATATGACAAGTGACCAAAATAATTTTATCTCACTGAACAAGAAAAATGGAAATGTATCCTTTTGAAGTGTTTCGCTAAAATCACTGGAAAAGGATCTACTACCCTTGTTAATGGACAAGGAAAGGCTCAAAATACCTTGATGGTAGAAGGGCTCAAACACAATCTCTTGTGTGTTAGCCAAATTTGTGACCAAGGACATAATGTTGTCTTCAATACTAAAAATTGTGAAATAAGAGACCCATCCTTAGGAGAACTTGTGGCGAAAGGAGTAAGAACACCAGATAATGTTTACATTATCAGTAAAATCCAAGGAGATAAATGTTACATAAGTCAAAAAGATGAAAGTTGGTTATGGAACAAGTGATTGGGGCATACAAGTTTTGATAACCTAATCAACATCAGAAAAATTAATGCAGTAAGGGACATTCCAAATATGTGCAAGCCAAATCAAGTTGTATGTGGCCCAAGCCAACATGGAAAGAAAACCAGAACTAGCCACAAAACTAAGGAGTTCTAAACATCAAAACCTTTGGAAATCATTCATGCAGATATATGTGGGCCAACTAGAACTCCAAATATTCAAGGTGAAAGGTACTTTTCTCTATTTTTTTATGACTATACTATAATGATGTGGGTATATTTCATAAAATATAAATCTGAAGCATTTGAATGTTTTAATAATCTTAGAACTCTCATTGAAAATTAGAAAGACTCTAAGATTAAATGTCTTAGAACGGATAGAGGAGGAGAATTCACCTCAAAAGAATTTGATGTATTCTGTAAAGAGCATGGAATCTAAAGAGAACTCTTTGGTGCCAGGACACCCAAGAAAAATGGAGTAGTTGAAAGAAGGAACCGAACCATTCAATAAATGGCAAGGGCAATGCTACTAGCAGTTGATTTGCAACCAAAATTTTGGAGAGAAGTAGTTGGGATGGCAGTTTATACCTTAAATCGAACTCAAATAAGACCAAATAATGAAAAAAATCTTTATGAATTATGGAAAGGAAAACCTCCTTCAGTAAAATATTTCAGGATTTTTGGAAGAAAATGCTTCATAAAAATAAATGATGACTCACCAGGAAAATTTGATTCTAGGGTTGACAAAGGAATATTTCTTGGATACTCCACAAGAATCAAAGCTTAAAAATGTTACAACAATCATCTATGGAGAATAGTGGAAATCATTAATGTGAATATTGATGAAGGCATTCCAAAAAAGAGAATTGAATATCATGAAGTTGGGCCTTTCCTTGAAGAAAGTGAAGAAGAAGAACCTGAAAAAGTAGAGGAGGATGGAGAACCTCAAAGTGAACCTTCACAAACTCCTTCTAAGATCAAATTTATTCAAAAACATCATCTGAAAGAAATATTTATCAGGAATATAGATGAAGGAATTCAAACTCGAAGAAGGATGACAAACACTCCAAGAAAAGATTATGTTGCTCTATTATCTTTAATAGAACCTGAAATTTTTTCTCAAGCAAGAAAAGATCCTTATTGGATAAAGGCCATGGAAGAAGAAACATCTCAAATCGAAAAGAATTAGACTTGAGAGCTTGTACCTCACCCAAAAGATAAAAATGTAATTGGAAAAAAATGGGTATTCAAAAACAAGATGAATGTGGATGGATAAATCATCAAAAATAAAGCGATACTTGTCTACAAGGGATACTCGCAAATTGAAGGAATTGACTTCAAGGAAACCTTTTCACCAATAGCTCGATTGGAAGCCATAAGAATGTTTTTGGCATTTACTTTCTCAAAAGGATTCAAGGTTTATCAAATGGATGTAAAGTCAGCATTCCTAAATGGAGATCTCAAGGAAGAAGTTTACATGGAGCAACCAGAAGGATTTGATCTTGGTGAAGGGAAGGGCTTTGTATGCAAGCTAAATAAGACCTTGTATGGATTAAAACAAGCCCCTAGAGCATGGTATGCAAAGTTGGATCACTATCTGCTAGAAGAAGGTTTCAAAAAGGAAGTAGCAGGTAGAAATATCTACATGAATTTGGACAAAGAAAAACTTTTTATAACTCTTTTATACTTTGATGATCTAATTTTTGCTAGCAATGATGATGAGATGAGCCATGAATTTGCTCTAAATATGTCCAAAAGATTTGAAATTTCAATGATTGGTGAGATGTCTTAGTTTCTTGGGCTACAAATATCTCAAACCTTTGCAGGGATGTTTATATCTCAAGCAAAATATCTTAAAGACATGCTCAAAAGATATGGGTTGGAATATTGTGCACCAATGACCACCGATTGAAAATTAAGTAAAGATGATGATACCCCTCTCATCGATGCAACTCTTTACAGGTCAATAATTGGAGCTCTCCTATACTTAACTACTACAAGACCAAATATTATGAAAGCATTAGGAATGGTAGCAAGATTTTATTCAAGTCCTAAACAATCCTATCTAGTAGCTGTGAAGAGAATTCTCAGATATTTGAAAGGAACGACTGATTTCAGTCTTTGGTATCCTAAGAGTTCAACTCTTATTGTGACAGCTTACTCTAATGTTGATTCAGCCAGAAGCGTGGATGATCGAAAAATTATGAATGGAAATGCATTCTTTATGGGAGATTGTCTTGTATCTTGGCTTAGCAAAAAGCAATCATCTATATCCCTTTCTACAACTAAAGTTGAATATATCGATGTTGCCGATTGTTGTACACAAATACTATGGATGAAGGAAGCCTTGAAAGATGTCAACATGGAAACTAAGCAACCAATCACTATTTTTTGTGACAACACTAGCACCATCAGTCTTTCAAAGAATCTAGTGATGCACTCAAAGACCAAACATATTCCAATCAAATATCACTTTCTCTGTAAACAAGTTGCTAAACAAAATATCAAGTTTGAATGCGTCAATACAAAAGAGAAAATTGAAAATATCTTTACAAAACCCCTTCCACGAGAATAATTTGAGTATCTTCACCAAAATATGGGGGTCATTTCTCTTGCACCACATTAAAACAAGCAGCATGTCGGGGAGAGCAGCATGATAGGGGGAGAAACATGACAAGGGGAGCACATTAACAACTAGTTGCCATTAATGTCAAAGGGGGAGAAGAAAAATAATATTGCCATCCAATGACAAAGGGCAAGATTTTTAAGCAATGTTATCCTTGATGGAAATAGGATGCTAGATGATGATGAATGATCATGCTTAAGATGATCATTTGGACAATGGAGGACTACATGAAAAAACCTACACTCTGCCCTACCTTTATTTCTGCACTTGTAAATGATTTGTCACATTGAAAATTAATTTTCACTACCTTGGAGGCAAAAAAAGTTTCTGGGAAACCTTCACCATCATTTAAATCATAATTTTAGCTTTCATATGAGCTCTTACTTGGCCGAAAAATCCAAGCGGTTTGGGAGATATGAATTTTTCAAGTTACGAAAATAATTTTGTCCTATAGCCGACATGTCCTAGCTCTCATGTCAGCCTGCCTTGGGATATCACTGTCCATGCCTAAACCACTATAAATACAATGAGCCGCTTCATTTCTCCATCATCTAATTTGGTCATCCATTACATAAAAGAGTAATACAGTTCACAACTCGTGAACTTGAAGACACCGAAGAGAGGGAGCATAAGAATCAAAAATGAAAAAGGTCTACAGATGAATCTAGAATGGTTTTGGGTTGTAAATCAGATTATTTATAACTGAGGCAGCTACAGACAGTCAAACATACCTTGAACACCTTCCAGGCAGCCACAATATTACCCTCGGACCTGGTGGATATTAGCTCAAACCTGTACATGATTTATGTGATTCGTATAGGGAAATTTTTTGTGGCGACAGACAGTCAAACATACCTCAGACACCTCTAGGCAAGCACAATAATACCCTCAGACCTGGTGCATATTAGCTCAAAACTGTACATAATTTATGTGACTCGGATAGGGTAATTTTGTGGAAAATTAATATAACAATTATGGAAAAAAGGTCTCGGTGTTGTAGCAGAGGAACACTATTTGATAGAATTATATAGGCTACAGCTCGATGCCTTGAAGAAGCCACAATTCAGTGCTATAATAAAGACTACTGTTTGATTTTATGACAGAGATACAATTCAGTGATATAATTCAATGATTCATTGCTATCCTAGTTTCGGTGTTTCTAGGCTGATCACATTTCGGTGACGTTACAGTGAAGTTTATTGGTGGAACTAATTGAAGTCAAAGAGTTGTGCTATTACAGACTTGATTATACAATGTCTTAAGTGCAGAAGTGTGGATTGGTGTAGATAAAAGTGCAGACAATAGCTCAAGCACAGTATAGTTTGGTGCAGTCTGGCGCAGATTGATGCATGGAGCATCTCTAAAATCAATCATTCAATAAAGAGAAAAGAGGGATTGGTGTCCCTAGAGTAGGAGCTCCTAAACACAAGTTCGGTGCCTTGAAGAAGATACGGTCAAAGCCCTAGAGGTCGAAGCCTCATCAAAGTCCAATTTGGTGCTTGGAAACAGGCTGGTGCCTGATACATTGAAGGGTTGGTGCCCTCACACATCTATTGTACTCAATTACTTGAAAAAGGATTGAAGTTATTATTCATCCTTAATAATATTATTATTATACATCTCTTGGTTTTTTTTGTGAAGAACCTAACTAGGAAAAAAAAAAATTGAAAATAAATATTGATTCACCGCCCTCTCAGTATTTCAAACATTGATGCATCCATTGATTTAATAAACAAGGTACCTTTTGGAAAATGTCCCAAGAAATTTAGAAGGGTCCTACCCTTCCTGTCTTTCCAACCATCATACATCCTTGTGCATCCAAATAGTTCCCATGTTTGTTTAAACTCCACCAATCTAGAGTTGATGTTTTTCTTTTCTGATTGAAGGATTGGCCCCCGCAACTCCTCATATGTAGCACTTTTATACCCTGGGCCCACAAAAACAATAGAATCACACATTGGTTGCTAAAATGGATTGGTTTTGGTGATATTGAGAGGTAAGATGCTCCAAAAAAGACACCTCCCCATAACTATATTTACTTGTTGCTTCTTGCTTCTTCTTTTTTTTAACAACTGATTTTATGCAAGGTTGTGCTCCATGCCATGTTCGTGGAACAAAAAATGATAGCATCCCACTCCCAATAACATTATCACTAGTAGGTGATGTTGTGGAGCCCCTCCCACTACCCTTAGCTTCAAAATCAGAAGAATATATCCCGCAAGATCTATCTGCACGTTCAACCTTGTTTCTTTCTGCCTCTTCCTTCTTTATGTCTTTTTCATCAATTTCTTCAAGAGTTTTTTGTATAGTATCCTCTCTAGAAACTATACCAAGCCCAACATCATTTCTAGGGAGTCTGGCCATATGTTATTTTGATCGCATAACCCCTCCTATCATCTTGGTCCCACACAATTTTCATGATAGATATGTCTGACTTGTCCCACCATAAAGTTTCCCCAACTCCCAAAATGGGTCCAAGGCTTTTGGCATATTTGTAGTGAAATAATTCAAACCTAGGGCACCAAATAAAAAAAAAAAATTGGAATTAAACCCCCATACACAAAAAATAATAACCACCTCATTTTACGAAATATTTTTTTACTACATTATTTTCAATGAAAAATGGAAATAAGAGGTGGCATAAGAAAGTTTAAAAGAAATGAAGCTCATTGTCCAAATATGGAGAAAACCCTTTCATTGTTCATTGGCATGAAAATCATAACAAATCGAAAAAAAACAAAGAAACAAAATGTTGGTAGGAAAAGAGGCAAGCAAGCATAATGCTAAATCAGTGAAAAAAATCATTAACATAAGGGTTTTAAGAACATACCTATTAATGGAAGAAATGAAGTTTGTCCCACTATTCTTGAATCTTTGATCCACACAAAATTTTAGTTGGTGGTGATGATGGTTGTTTGATCCTCAATATCTCCTTGAAAACCACCACAAAGCTCTTCCCCTTCCTTCTCCTAGAATAAGAAAGCAAAATGAGCAAATAAAACCTAAAAAATCGATTTTGTAGTCGCGACCCAATTTGATTGGTGATAAATTGGTCGTCGTGCGATTTTTGGCCGATATATTTGTAATATTTCAGAAATATCATGATATCGAAATAGAGGAATAACATGTTCAGAGTATTTTAGTAACCGGATGTTTCAGACTTCATAAGTGAGTCCATCTTCAGGGGTAAACATCAAATGATCTTTGGGAAGAATTGGGAGGATTAGGGAAAATAAATAAATATATTTTCAAAAATATCATGATATTTTCAAGAAAGAAAATATCGCAATATTTCATCTTCCCGAAAATATCATGATATTTCTGAATATCTCCGATATCTCGACGATATTATCAACACTGGGAAGAATATTAATCTATTATGAAGAATGGAGTTTGGGAAATTGGTCCTAGACCTAGTGAAAAATTAATTGTCGCTTCCAAATGGATTTATAAAATTAAACATGTAGTAGATGGGAGAATTGATAAATAGAAGGAAATATTTGTAGCGAAAGAATTCTCTCAAAAGGAAGGGATTAATTATGAAGAAACTTTTTCTCCTACCTCCAAGTACACTACTATTAGATATTTGTTTTCTTTAGCTACCACTATGGGATATTCATCCATCAAATGGATGTCAAAACAACATTCTTGAATGGAACTATAGGCAAAGAAGTATATCTTTAGAAACCTCAGGGATTTGAGATCCATAGCAGAGAAACTCATGTTTGTAGATTGAAATAGACACTATATGGCTTGAAACAAGCTCCTAGAGCTTAATATGCAAGAATGGATGTCTATCTATTAAGAATTGGATTTTTCAAAAGCTCTGTAGATTCAAATCTCTATATCAATATATTCAATAATGAACCTATCATCATACTATTATATGTGGATGACTTACTTATTACATGTGTAGAACATCGAATTCAAGAGTGTAAGAATATGTTGGTGGTTGAGTTCGAAATGGACTTTGGGCATATGCATTATTATTTGGGCTTGGAAGTTTGGCATAAACCAAGCGAAATATATCTTGGTCAAGGAAAATATGAGATCAAGATCTTTCAAAATATTGGCATGATGGATAGTAAGCCCATGACAACTCCCATGATCACAAATTTGAAGAAGTTAAAGAATTCAAATTCTAATCTTGTTGATCCCACAAGTTATTATCAATTGGTTTTATCCTTAATGTGACCCGACATATGTTATGCAATAAATGTCCTCAACAGTTTCAGTTGGAGCCACGTCATGATTATTGGGTAGCTGCCAAACATATCTTCGGATACCTATGTTTAACTATTTATCATTGTCTAAATATGATGGAAATGAGATTCTATTATCGGGATTTACATACTCGAATTGGGGTGGCAGTTAGACAAATGGAAGAATAACTAATGGCAGTTGTTTTAGTTTGGGATCTATTATGATCTCATGGATGAGTCAAAAACAAGACTTCATTTCTTTGAGTAGTGTTGAAGTTGAATTTTTTGCAGCTTGTGAGGTTGGAAAAGTTGTTTGGCTTAGGAAGCTTCTTACATCTCTATTTGGAGGAGTTATGAATTCCACCATGATATTTTGTGACAACTAGAGTAGCATAAGGT
Organism: Pinus albicaulis; assembly: GCA_034641835.2. Classification (NCBI taxonomy): domain Eukaryota; kingdom Viridiplantae; phylum Streptophyta; class Pinopsida; order Pinales; family Pinaceae; genus Pinus; species Pinus albicaulis. The sequence goes on along the minus strand of JAXQQM020088137.1, from coordinate 13,351 downwards.
TGACTAAGGATCATGTGTTTCATGCTAGAAAAAATCACATTAAACATAGTTACCGATCAAACGGGAACTCTAGCCCAAAAAAACTCAAAAAACATGAAAAAACACCCCAAAAACGAAAAGTGTGTATTATAGAACGCTTTTTTTTCTAAGGGTCAAATTTCAACATTTTTTTTTTAAATTATGCTAAAAACGAGATCGTTTCTTGAAAAAAGGATTGAAAAAACACCCTCGAACAAAAACGAGTTGATGCTAGAATAACAAAAAGAATGTGTCACAATTTTGACACATTTTAACAATGGAATTAAAGAAAACATATTAGGACATTGGAAAATCGTAAAATTCTAAAAATTTTGATACATGATGTTAAATATAGAAATATCATGTCTGAAGGCCTTATCATTTCCAAAAAATTTCATCCATCTTGTTAAGATAAAATATCTTGACTCAAGAGAAACTTAATATATTGGAAAAAATTTCTCTGGCCGCGTGACCTAGCTCTCATGACCTCTTGCGCTGTGCATGCCCGTAGCTGCACTCATACGGCCCTCCATACTGCCATGGCCCGTGATGGGGGCTCGGAGCCCCTCCCCCTTCCTCCAGAAGTCTGTGAATTCCATAAAATGGTGGTTGCGTGCTGCAAATGGCCCCCAACAGCACAACAACAGAAATTCGTAAAAAAAAAGGACAGTATACCCTCGGTAGCCCTCCCTGAAAAAGAAACTTGCTGATATTCTCTGAACCTACCAGACAAAGGACTCATAGGCCAATTCACAGGCCTCTAGCCCTCGCCCAAATTGGTTAAAGACTGGATTAAGAGAAACTAGTCCCCATTGATCAAGGAAGGCATCAAATCTCACTTCGTAGGCAAAGGCTTCTTCGTGTCTGTGTTTGAATCTGCTGAGGACCGAAGTCTCATCTTCAGGAATGGGCCTTATTTCATGGGGCCACAGGGTTTATATCTAAACAAATGGTCACCAGATTTTGATCCGACACAAGATGTGCCTACTGCTGTCCCAGTATGGGTGCGACTTCCCCATCTTGACAAAGATGTGGGTGTAGAAATTTGCTGAATAAATCACTTATTCAATGGAGATTAACCCGATCACACATCAATTTCGAATTGCATGCATAACACATAATCTCTTCTACAATTAATTGTCACATGCAGAAAGAATAGAAGCGATAGCACATCAAATCATCACACACATTAACACAGTATGTATGGGGAAAGCTTATAGCTGAAAACCCCTCAGCTATTCTGTATATTAGATGGAGAGAACATGCAACAAATACATAGTACAAACTCCTCACAAGTACTCAGTACTATCTCCCAAAGCTACACAAAAACTAGCTTGGTTTTGAACAAGTCACAGGTTCAAAACACACCCACTAATTTCCCTTCCTCTATTGCGCAATCAAGGCTGGTCTAAATAGAGATCCAAGTTCGAATCTCACTGGCTCCAACTGCGCAATTGTCATTGGTAATTTCCTCCAAGTGTGATGCAAATCTCATGCACAACTAATGTCGCAACTGATAGCTAACTCAACCCTTTCATCTACCTCTTTCACTTCTCGCCACTGAACTTTCCATGCACTGAGTTAAAATGATGTGTTCTTTAGTTGAATAATGAGTTAATAATTTGTGAATTAAATAATATTTAATTCACACAACTCATCTCTAGTGTATTATCCAGTTAAACTAAATACAACTAGTTCAACTAGTTAACCAAAACACCATCTCCATTAACTGTCGCATCAACTCCACCGAACTCCGCCACTTGAGCTCTAACTGAAGTCAACCATGCATTAGCTCAACTAAACCATAGGAAAAGTGTATTTCCTTCTGGAAACTACATGTCCCACATCCGGGGGTCAAACTGAAGTGCTCCAAGAGAGTAAACTGAAGTTTAGAGTCCAAATATTATTAAGGGTAAATAATATTCGACTGTTCTATTTTTAGCCCGCCAGTCTAAAAATAGACTTCGACCTAAATGCTAAAAATAGAGGTCCATATATTTTTACCAACATGACCAATCCTCCAAGAATAGCATACTGCAGCTCCCGGTCCATGATCCATATGTCTAAAAATAGACATAGTCTAAAAATATACTTTTCGACAAAAATCACATGTGTGGTCCCCACCTAGTTTAGGTGATCACTTTCCAACTAGGATCAGGAAAGATGTTTCAGGAGGCCTCCTTCACTGTTTCTTGTTGCCATTTTCAATAGGTGCGACTTCCCCATCTTCCCCTGCACTGCTAGAACCAGAAATTTCTCCAAATCATTGGCACCTTGGAAAATATATCGACCAAGCTGTGAGGAAAGATCAGTATTCCTGTGCTCGAATATGCGTGGAAGTAGATCTTGAAGAAGGACTACCATAAGCAATAAAACTCACAGTTATTGGATGGTCTCATATCCAAGAACTGGATTATAAGTAGCTACCCTTCAAATGTAGACATTGCCATAGCTATGGGCATTTTGCGAGATATTGCAAGAAAAATTCCAAAGATCAAAGTGACAAGTCGAAGGGAGAGCGGTGGACCACAGTCCAGAAAGTTGGCCACGAAAAAGCACAAGGGAAAGGGCCTACAAAGGGGAACAATACTGAACATCAAGGAAATGAAAAGAGGATCCCCCATGCCCTGGAAGAGAATCCAAACCCCAATGGAAGCTCCCCTCCAGATCCTCCAGAAGAAGATTTGATTGCCCCGGCATAGATTTACATCCCTCAAACAAACAAAGAAGAAGGTGGAGCTGCCTCACCTAGTGTCTCTCAGGGTAGCCCCTCCATCCCTTCGTATGCAGATATAACAAAGAAAAAAGCAGCAAAACCCTCCGACTCCCCAGAGGATGAGATCTATGACAGACCCTCGAAGACGGCAGGCAGGAAGCCTCACAAATTAGTAAGGGAAGAAGAATCAAAACGTCTAAAAATTCAAGGCAGCCAATCCATAATAGAAATGTCTATCAGGAGAAATAAAAGAGCAATACCTTCTAAGCGAGGCCTCCCAAACCCCTCGCCAGGTAAATAATGTGTATAGTCTCTTGGAACTGTAGAGGTCTGGGGACCCAACCAAAAATCGAAGCCGTCAAAGATCTGATGAAAATAGAACCCACAGATATCCTCTTGCTCCAAGAGACTAAAATACAAGGGCAAGCCCTCATGGAAATCAGCAAGTCAAAATGGAAAAAGAATGCAGGAAAAGCAGTCAACTCGAGGGGGTCCTCAGGAGGAGTTGCAACACTCTGGACTAACGATCACTTCCATCTGCTTAACTCACATGAGACCCAGCACTGGATCTACACTGAGCTCAAGCACCTTGAAAGTAATTTAACTATAGCCTTATTCAATCTCTATGTTCCTATCTTTTATACTGAAAAAATAGAATGTTGGAACTCTCTCTCTAACTTTTTAGACCTTCACTCCCCCAACAACATCATTCTGGCCGGAGATCTCAATATTGTCATGAAGCCAAAAGAGAAAAGGGGGGGAAACAGCACCAGAGACCAACTGCTACCTTTGGTTGAAGAACTAATGCAGCAGACGGACCTTCCTGATTTTGCACCTGTAAGAGGCACATACACTTGGACCAATAATCGAACTGGGACTGACCACATTTCTGTTCGGTTGGATAGATTCCTGATTCAAAGCTCCTTGTTGTTGGAAAATCTACTTATCTCCACAAAAATCCTCCCCAAACTCACCTCGGACCATAAGCCAATTCAACTTCTTATGGTTCCTGAGGAAGATCTGGGCCCAATCCTTTTTAAATTCAGCCCTCTCTGGATTGAAAAAGAAGGTTTTCTTGGCACTGTTCAATCAGCCTGGGACAATCCCATCAATGGATCCCCCAGCTATGTGTGGGAACAAAAATTAAAAGCCACAAAAAAACCTTTAAAAGAGTGTCTAAGGAATCCATCTAAAAACCCTACTCAACAGAGAAATGAAGTTGTTCACTCGTTGGAAACTCTGCAAATGGGAATAGAAGACCTACATATCACTCCGTAAATTCTAAATAAAGAGGTTGCACTCCAAAGCAACACCCATCACTCTTTCAGATGGGAAGAAGAGTATTGGAGGCTCAAATCTCGTAGTCTGTGGGTCAAGGTAGGAGACCGAAACACTTCGTTCTTTCATCAACAGTACAAAGCCCGACTATCTCAACCATATTACTGAGATCAAAAATGAAGAAGGTCAGAACTGAAAAAAGTTTGACCAAATTAAATCAGTAGCTGAAAATCATTTCAAAAACCTCTTCGGACTTGGGAATGAAGGTAGCATAGAGGACTCTGAAGACCTTCTTTCTAATATCCCTTATATCATTAATCATGAGGACAAGAAAGCTCTCCTGAAACCACTATCTGAAGAAGAAATTATCAAAGTAATATGGGAAATGGAATCAGATAAGGCCCCTGGGCCAGATGCCTTCTCTATACATTTTTACAAAATCTGTTGGAACATCATCAAAACAGATCTGCTGAAAATGATACAAGGTTTCTTCAGTAAATCCAAGGTTGGGGGAGGCATCAATTCAACCTTCCTAGCCTTAATTCCAAAAGAGGTCAATCTAGAAACTTTTAGCAGATTCAGGCCCATTTCTCTTTGTAACGCTTCCAACAAAATCTTGGCCAAAATCCTTGCGAACAGAGTCAAACCCCTGGCAGATGTAGCACTCTTGAAGTTCCACTAATTTTTTTTTTTCGAAACATATTTTTAATTTCAACTTACGAATAAATATCAGGATATCTATTTCTTCCCCCGCGGTAATTTACATTAGTTACCACTCTTTAGTTACATTCGTTACTGCCCCTTTTATTGTGAATCTCACACTCAAAATAACCACTGTTTCAATACATTGTAACTAACCACTATTTTATATTCATAAGCATTATATGATTGCACCTGAAAGTCTCCCTCTTGAATTTTCATTGAATTTATCGTTACAACCCATTCCTTATGTTTAACTTATGGTCTACAATTTCCACCTTCTTTTGGTGAATCATATAAAGGGATAATGCTACCTAACCCTTTTGTATTTATTATACATGTAACCTCTTAAAAATACAATATATATACATACATACATACATATATATATATATATATATATATTCATTCAATATTATATAATAACGACATTATTATATATCACATTCTCCATAACTTAATAGGGTAACGTCAAAATATTTATGTGTAATACCACTATATGGTTTCCGACGACCTCATACTTTTAGGAAGAAGCTCCTCTATTTGATTTTTAAATCCATATGATTTCGCTATAGCTGGACTCTATGGTTGCACTTATCGTTAATAATTTTATTCAAAACCAATTTAACCAACACTAAGTGCTATAATATCATATCCAGTTTTGATGCAATTTAATTGATCTGAGTACTTCGTACTCTCTATTTATTAGCTCAATTTCACACCTCCGGAAATTGTAAATGCGCTAGCGTTAGTTGTCACTTTGGTTTACGTTACTCCTATTTTATTTTGGTGGCCAAATCCGCCAACTTGATACAGTGTACTCCACCTTTAATACATGTATTAAGTCAATTTGAATGGTACGCTGGTATTAAATTTCAACCCATCTGGATTATCTGTTGATAAGATGGTTTACGCTTTCGAGATCTTCTACCCTCTAGTACTCAGAATTGGGCATCTCCAGACACATGTACGATGGAGATTGTCTGAGATTAGGGTTTCAAAGGCATATAAAATTTTTACATTCAATGTATGAATTCATTCTGTCTCTTGTGGTTGAGGGCTTCCACAGAGTTGCTCTGGAGTTCGTTTTATTTTTATTTACTACAGCTACAGAGAATTCATTCCTCTCTTTCGCTAACCATGCATCATGGAGACATGTGATGACAAGCACATCGTCTTATCTCACCCAGGTAACGACTTCCCTTAATACATTTGATCGAGTTAAAGTTTTCATTTCTCATTACTCTGCGATTAAAATGTATCAGTATTTACTGAAGTTTAAAGTTAGAGTTTCGATGATAGGATGAATCGAAACAAATTGAACCTTTCACTCAGTTCACATTAATTTCGTCCCATTTACAGTGATTATCATATTGTTTATATGAAGGTTGATTTTTATTTTATGCAATGTTCACTCAGCGATTCTCAGTTAGTTCGATATAACCACGGTGATGGTGATATTAGCATGCGTGTGTGTTTGACGCCATGATCGTGATTCTGAGACGTTACAATGTCTTTCCGGGACTGATAAGGTATTTTCCATCCATTTTATTTCGGGTGAACGAGATATTATCATTGCTACCTCTTCTGGTTTTCGAATATTTGATTTAGCTTAATTTCTAACAGTCCCGGTTTATTTGTTTGTTCCAGTAGTTCTGTTTCCAAGCTTACTTGGTACGATGGAAGGTAAGTCGTAAATTCTTGTTTTCGTTTTCCTTGATTTACCCTTCCTTTCATTTTATAACTACGATTTTGTTTTTATTCTGAATTCCTCATGCTCTTTTTCTCTTATTTGTTGCAGGTATATGGCAACTATAGTATTCTCTGTTAACAAGTTTATGAGGTTTTTTTCCTTCAGATCAACTGTTAATCTTGCTTATTTCGTACGCATAGGTTGGTGCCTCGTTCAAATCAACCAGAGGGAACAATAATCAGTTTTCCCTCTTTATTTTTATCTCCATCCTGAGAGTTTTGGATATCATTATTATAGGTTTGTAATAATTTTGAATAATAATTTTGACCTGGCTTCCCGTCAGAACTGTGGAATAATTTTCTAAGTTTGGAACAGAATTAATTGTTATATATTTTTATATATATAAACCAATTCTCTATCGGTTTATCTGTAGAAACTTCTTTGAAAGAATTATGTCTAGCAATTTTAGTTCCACTTCACTTATTTTCCATATTAATCATGTTCTAAAGTTTTCAGGAAATATTATCAACTAAAATTCTTCTTCCAGTATATTATCATCTGCATAATTATACTTATATGGATATTTTTGATTTCAAGAAGAATGTAGCTTTTGTTGTAGTTAATTTTAATATAGCAGATATTTTTCTGTTGTTTATTCTTGTTTGATAAATTTCCCAGTTTCTTTTCAGTAGTCTATTAAGCAGACCCGTCTACCATAATTTATAAATTATTAAAATATGTTTTTGATAACATAAATAATATATTTTGTATATAGACATAATTCTACAGTATTTCTATGTCTACTCTGATGAGCTATATTTTTATGTCTCAAGCAGGAATTATTTTATTCATTTCATAGTGACTTGATTCTCATCCATTTATGGACAAAATCTGTTGAGGATTTTATTTCATGCAGTCACTCTATAGACATTTCTTGACTGTGCATTTACATACATAGTAAATTTCATTGTCTGAAATTTATCGTTCTTATACTGCCGAGATAGATATATAAATGTATGATTCACCAAGTTTAAATCATAATAACTATATGTGTGGTCTGAGATTTCTATTATAGTGAATCTTAGATAACCGTCTCACGTTAAGTAACTGTGTATACATGAATATTTCCCATGAATCATTGACTGGGTTAATTTCTAGATAGCCTACTTTCCTGGCTTCTTCCTACTCTAACTGCTCTTTACTTCATTATTATATAGAGATAGATTGATATATATATGAATTTATTTCTATTCTTCTTCTGTTTTTGTATGGGTGGTATATTTACTCTATGACCTCATGCTAATTTCAGCCAATTCCTATACAACTCAGATTTCAATTCATCATATTTTATTTTAGATATAGGTACAAAATTCTCCTGCTACTTTTTCCTATGTATACATACTAGAATAATTCTATTCAATCAGAAGCAGATTAAAGTTAAATCACTAATTTGGCTATGGAGAAAAGTGTATCGTCAGCTTTAAACCAATACTGGTTTAGAGGTTCTGTTGGATTCTCCTCCACAGATTTCTATTTCTACTACTCTACAGAATTTAGAGGGTTAATTCCTTCAATTTAATTCTATTAAATGTAGAAAATAAAAAATTTAACATCTAACTCACACCATCATGTATCACCAAGTTATATAGAAGGAGTAATAAAACCCATGCAAGCTTAGAGACATACCACTATTGCAATTGACCAACCTCCCAACCTTAGAGTCCTTATGTCTCCCAGAACTCACCCCCGAGCTGAGATCATCTCCTAGAATAGACTAATCTCTAATCTGTTCAGGAATAGCTTATTTAGGATTTTTCTCCCCAAAGCCTATTTCTAATTCTGCGTCCAGAATTACAGGATGATTTTCTTCCTGTTTACCTAGGTTTCCCATTTTAGGGATTTTTAAAGCTGCTTTCTGCTTTTCCCAGCTTTTTACCTCTTCCCAACTACTCTCCACATCATTGGGGAAACTAGATTTTCCTCAAAATATAATTTGGAAATAAATTCTTTTAAGGATTTTTGAAAGATTTATGGGGAAATATTTGCCTCTATCCATCCTCATGGAATTAGCAAGTGATCTCACAATTCTCAGTTGGTCAATCTGCACAGCATTATTTTATTTAAATTGCATAATGAATTATTTAATTACATCCACCAAATACTTATCCATTTGGGGTCCACTCCCCATTAGGATTAAATTTCAAATGTCTAGCTTTGAAAGAAACATAAACTAGGGGTTACATATTCCCCCTCTGAAAGAAAACACTGTCCTCGGTGTTGATATCTAACTACTAGAGTTCATTTTTTTCTCAAACAAAAATGGATATTGGTCCATCATTTCAGCTTCTCTTTCCCAGGTAGCTTCTTCAGCAGTAAAGTGCTTCCACTGCACCTTTACTCTTGCTACCGTCTGATTCCTCAATTCAATTTCTTCCCGCTCCAATATTTGAAGCGGTTCTGGAAGGAACTCCCCTTCTAGTTCCACCTGTATCACATTGCAATCAACAATGTGAGAAGCATCATGTATATATATTTTTAATAATGAAACATGAAACACATCATGAATTCTAACATGGGGTGGTAAGACCAACTTGTAAGCCACTAGTCTCATCCTTTCTAATACTTCAAAAGGACCGCAATATCTAGGAGCCAGTTTTGCACAACTTCCAGCATAAAGTGTGCTCTTTTTGGGTTTAATACGCAAATACACATGTTCCCCCACTTTAAATTCTCGATGTACTCTCTTCTTATCAGCATAGTTTTTCTGGCGATCTTGTGCTGTCTTGATGTTTCTTTGTATTTGTTTAACAATTCTTTCCATCTCTTGTAAAGTGTCTGGTCCCAACATTAGCTTATCTTCAAGTTGATTCCAGCTCAAAGGGGTACGACATTTCCTTCCATAGAGTGCCTCAAACTGGCTCATTTTGATAGAGGATTGTTAGCTGTTATTATAGGTAATTTCAGCTAAATGCAAGTAGTCTTCCCACTTTGATGGCCTATCCATCACATACATTCTCATTATATCCTCCAAAATATGTTTAGTTCTCTCTGTCTGACCGTCGTTCTGAGGGTGATAGGCAATACTAAAATTCAGCTTAGTGCCCATACCTCCAAATAGACCTTTCCAAAAGGCTGCGGTGAACTTAGCATCTCTATCTGAAACAATCATCTTTGGGACCCCATGTAACCTTACTATTTCTTTTAGAAACACATCTGCTACTTGGGCTGTCCTGAAAGTAGATGTCACCGGTATGAAGTGCGCAACTTTTGTTAAAGTGTCTAATACTACCATCACTGAATCGTGTTGATATTTAGTTTTGGGTAGTCCTGTTATAAAATCTATAGAATCTATGTCCCATTTCCATTCTGAAATCGACAAAGGATTTAGAAGACCAGCAGGATGTTGATGTTCAACTTTAACTAGTTGACACTCCATGCATCTAGCTAAATATTCTGCTACATCTCATTTCATTCTTGGCCAAAACCACTTCTTTTTCAAAGCTGTTAAAATTTTCTGATATCCCGTATGTGCTGCAGATGGCTGTTTGTGATATTGATCTGAAATCTCTCTTTTGAAGGACTCCACATTGGGAATATATAATCTGTTTTTGTAACAGATCAGTCCTTTCTGGTTTCAAGTGTATTCAGCCATCTCTTTCTTTAGTATTTTCACCTTGAGCTTCTCATAATTTGGATCCTGATCTGCTACGTTTTTCACTAAATATTCTAAATCAAATTGGGCACTACTTCCAATGCTGTTTATATTTTAACAAGCATTTATGCTCAAGGCATATGCAATTTTATTTTCTTTCCCTCTGATATGTTTTATGTCCATATCAAATTCACTCAAAAAAGACAACCATATAGCTTGTCGGGCATTCAAATCAGTCTGGGAAAAGAAATACTTAAGACTGATATGATCAGTCATCAATGTAAATTTCTTTCCAAGGAGATAGAGTCGCCACATCTTCAAGGCATGAATAACAACAGCTAACTCCAAATCATATGCACTATAGTTTTGTTCATGTTTTTTTAGTTTCCCAGACTCATATGCAATAACTGAATTTTCCTGCAAAACGACTCCTCCCAACCCCTCTCTACAGGCATCTGTGCATACAACAAATTCTTTATCAGGATCTACAATTTTCAATATAGGGGCTGTGGTGAGTTTTAATTTCAATTGTTCAATGCTGTTCTAGCATTTTTCAGTCCACTCAAATTTTACACCCTTCCTTTATAGTGAGGTTATGGGGTATGCTATGGCAGAAAATCTCTCCACAAATCTGCGATAATAACCTGCAATCCCCATGAATGATCTCACTGCTGAAACATCTGTTGGTACCGACCATTCTTTAATAGCCTTTATCTTTTCAGGATCCACAGCCAACCCTTGTTCAGAAATAATATGACCCAAGTATTGGATCTTATCCTTATAGAATTCACATTTACTGAATTTGGCATATAACTGGTTTTATTTCAAAGTTTGCAATATTATCCTCAAGTTCTCTTTGTGTTCTTCCTCACTTTTTGAGTAAACTAAAATATCATCTATGAACACAAGTATGAATTTATCCAAGTACTTATTTAACACACTGTTCATTAAGCACATAAAGGTGGTAAGGGCATTTGTCAAACCAAAAGGTAGGACCACAAATTCATAGTGACCATACCTAGTTCGAAAGGTTGTTTGGATAATGTCTTCTTCTTTAATTCTGAGCTGGTGATAACCAGTCCTTAAGTCAATATTTGAAAATACTGAAGCTCCTCTCACTTGGTCAAAAAGATCATCAATTTTGGGTAAAGGGTAACTATTTTTAATGGTCAACTTATTCAGATGACGATAATCAATGCACATCCTAAAGGTTCCATCCTTCTTTTTTACAAATAGAACCGGTGCTCCCCAAGGAGACACACTCGGTCAGATATAGCCCTTAGCCAACAATTCTTGTAATTTCATTTTCAGTTCCATGAGTTTGGGGGGACTCATTCGATAAGGAGCTCGGGAAACAGGTGTTGCTCCTAGCACCAAATCGATTGAAAATTCAATCTCTCTTTTGGGAGGAAGATGAGGAATCTCATCTGGAAAAACTTCCTTAAACTCTCTTACTACTGGCAAAGCATCCAACAGATTTCCTTCAGTTTTCTGTTTTGTCTCTTCTACATGTACTGCATATACTTGGTATCCTTTACTAGCTGTTCATTTCAATTGCAGTGCTGATATTTGTCTTACAGAGATAGGTTTTGGTTTTCCCTTGAGAATAAAAGGTTTCCCCTCTTCATCTACACAATGCAGGGTCTTATCCCAAAAGTTCATCATGGCCTTCTTCTTTTCCAGCCAGTCCATTCCTATCAGCAAGTCATATGAACCTAATGGCAGTATGTTTAAATTCACTTCTGTTTGAAAATAATTTAATTTAATTGTTGTTTGAGGTAACGTATGAGTCACTTTCCTCTTGGTTCCAGTGGCTAACTGGACCAGCCAAGACTGCTGAAATTTTTCAGTTTTGAGGTTACATTTTTCTACAATTTTTGGACTAATGTAACTCAAAGAAGCACCTCGGTCAATCAAAACTGTAACAGATTGGTCAGAAATCTTACCCTCCATTTCAACCATGGTAGCTTGGTGTTCTGCTTGTCGATTTTCCAAGGCTGCACTGATAGTGGGTATATTTCTTGCTATGTCATTTACTGTGGTAGCTTCTCGATCTCTCATAATCATTTGAATGTTTTGGTGGGGACAATCCCTCAAAATATGAGGTTCTCCACATCCCTAGCATTTCAAAGGTTCCCTCATTTTGACTGTGCCTTCCTTTTTATGTCCTTCATCTAGTTGTTTGGAACCAATTTGAGACTGAGCTGTTTGGCTTTCTTTTGGTTTATTAAAATTTTTACTCTAATGATCCCTACCAAAATTCCTTAAGTAAGCTGGTTTCTGTTTCATTCCTTTAATTTCACCTTTGTTTAGTCAGCTTTTTCCATGCTCAGCCTTTCCCTTAAACTGTTGATAGCATAATCTAGCCTTCCTCACTGCCTCGTCCATATTTTTTGGGTTATCAAACTCTATCTTCTCTTTGTATACAGCAGGAAAACAGTTCAAAAACCTTTGCACCTTTGCCTTATCTTCCCTAATGTAAGGGACATATCTCAACAGATTTGTAAACTTAGTGACAAACTCATCAATAGTAAGTTGTCCCAGTCTAAGCTCATGAAATTATTTTTCTTTATCATCATAGTAACGTTCATTTAAGTAGCGATTTTTGAACTTAACCTGGAAATGTTCCCAAGTAACTGTCTTTTCATCAATGGCATGAACCATTTTCATCTCCTCCCACCACAAGGTAGCCTTACCTTGTAGTTGGTAAACAACTAATATGGCCTTCAGATTGCTTTCATATTCATAGACCTAGAAATACTTAATCATGTTCAGCAACTAGGCTTCAGCATATTCCTCCTTCTCCCCATCATAGGAGGGAGGTTTGATCTTTAGGAATTCCCCCTGTAATTCCTTTTTCTGTTTATACTGATGCCTAACAGCATCATCATCCTCAGACTCATCAATATTCCTCTTTCCGGAACCCTCACCTTCTTGGCTGTTCCGCGAAGTTAGTTCTCTGATGAGCTTTTCCTGCTCCTCACTGGCTAATGACAATATGTCATTTTGGCTTCTCAACTCAGCCATTTCTCGTTGCAAACTGTGCAACATAGCCATCACCAGAGCGTTGGGATCTGGTGTATTATCTTCATCACATAGATCAACATAAATTTCCTCACCTTCTGCCATTCCAGTACCATTGTACACTACACAACACAGATAAAAAAAATAAAAAAAAATCAATAGTAAATCATTTATAAATAACAATTACAATGAGCACATAGAAACAGTGAGCAAAACACAACATCCCAGTGTTATGTAACATAAGCTCTGATACCATTTGTAACACCTCTCA
>JAXQQM020078740.1:0-152667 GCA_034641835.2 Pinus albicaulis | reverse complement strand
TACGGTTCTTGGCACCTCCACGGAGATGGAGCTACCATCCCCATTGGAGCCAATGTTAGAGTCAGCTTTTGCATCCTTCCTCCAGTGATCAAACATGCTCTTTCAAAGTGATTTTAAAGTGTCAAAGTCAAATTTTGTCATTTCAAAGAGTCTTCAAGCAAAATTTGATCACTAGGCATTAGGTCTAGGGTTGGTTTTCACTCTTTTCAAATTTGTCCAAATGTCAGTCCATGTCACCATTCAGCTGAGTGTACCATCATTCAAAGGGTTTTCATCATCTTTTCAAGCTCCATCGAGTCATTTTACACCTTGTTCATGCTTCAGTTGTGCCTAGGTAAGGTCCATTTCCCTCTCCTAGGGTTTTGGAGGTAATTTCTCTTGGATGGTCAAATCATCGAAACACTTGTATCCTGATGTTCATACACCTTCCCCTATCATTAATTCACCTAATTAAACACTTCCCATCACTGAGATCCCCCAAATTCCTCATTTTTGCACAAACCCTAGTTTCTAGCCAAAACTTGGCAATTTCCTAGGCTAGGCCTGTGTTTTTCCCTTTTGGACCCCTTCCCCTCACTCCATCTCTGTGATTCCACTTCCCCCTGCTTCCTAACATCCCTCCCTACTTCCCAAAATTTCCCCAAGAATTTATAAGCCCCCTATCCCCTTCATTTCGCTTCATTTCGACAAAATTCCTTGTTTCACACATCGGGGTAAGTTTCACTCAAAAGAGGTTTCAGAGCAATAAAAGATTAATTTTGGAAAAATGAGAGAGGTTTTTGTTCACAACATTCCAAGGAAGAAAAACCTCCTTCACTTTTTACACAGGTATCATGGTTTTAGAGAAATGTCAAAAATACCGTTGCCTCAGGAGAATTGAATGCACCTCTGAAGTGACCTTGGGAAAATCAATTTTTCTCCTAGCATGTTTGGCCAACTGACTTTCTTGATGAGTCAAATGATAACGAGACACAAATACCTTTCCAATGAGCTATCATGAGTTCAATTTGGAGTTGAGGAAGACCTTCAAAAGTTGACTGCAACAGCGCTCTGCCTTGAGGCAGCCTCATTCTGCTCATTTTGACTAGTGTTGGGAGATTTGGTTTTTGACAGGGTAAATGGAATCCAAATTGCATAATTCCACTTTTTTTGGAAAGTAGACTCCAATAGCTTTCCAACGAGCTATCACACGCCTGATTTGGACACCGGGAAGGCCTCCAAAAGCTTCCTGCAAGAGAAACGCGACCCACCTGGGGCCCGAGCGACCCACCTGGGGCCTGAGCGACCCACGCAGAGGCTGCGCGACCCACGCAGATACAGAGGTTCGAAACTTCATTTTGAGCGCCCATTCTTGCTTGGGATCGATTCATCGGCCTTCAAACAGGTTATTTGCAATTGCTTGATGTTTTTAAATGCACCGGTGGCATCGTTGGTGGTTTCAAACATTTCAAATGGAGGATTTAAACCCCACAGTCATGGCAATATCGTTTTCAGGGTTTTAAAATGATATGGGTGGTTGCATGAGTTTGTTGCTTATCTTATATCAGTGATATGTCCAACCTTCCATATAATATCAAAACCATATTGTTCTCATGCCTATTATGCCATTGTGACCATTGTTATTATTATACTATGTTTTTGAAAAACCTTTGAACAATGGTGACCGTGGTTGTATTATGTCTCACCGCCCAATGTAAAAAAAATTTCATGACTTGCTTCAAACTCATTGACACTTTTTTGTTGTTGTTACCATGGACAGGAAATAATATATGATGCCATGCTCTCCTTTGATAAAATTTGTTCAAAATTTTGAAAGTTTCCCGCTCCTTTTGATCAAAATTTCACTTGCATTTAAACACAGAGATTGTGCCTCTTTTCCAATCCATTTAAAACAGAGATATTATCATGGTTTGTTTCCTTATGGTGTTTTGATGGTGGGGATATTTGTTGGGTGTTTGAAACATACATTATAACTTTGCCTTCACTGCATCTCTATCAGTATACATATTGCACATATCTTGTTCGCAGCCATGTCAGAGATAGAGTCAGAATATGAGCAGGAGTCGGACAGTGACTCAATCGTTGAGGTTGATGTACTGAGATGGAGCATAGCAGTGCGCCAGTAGTGGTAGCATATCAGAGAGGCTACAGAGCTTTGTTGCAGCATCACGACGAGTACTATCTCCACATGGGGTGGAAGGGGTCTCGTTGATTTCATCAGCAACGCGAGTACTATCTCCACATGGCGTGGAAGGGGTTTCGCCTTCTTCATCAGCGTAGGTACATTCACAGGATAATGATGGAGACAAAGACACCAAGGTCCCATTTTTCATTTTCAACAGGTTGAACATACACATTGCTACATCATGACTGACAACAACACATCATACAACCGAGACAGTGTTTTCACCACAGGGGCTGCATGCACCAGGAAAGCACTAAAATGGCGGAAAAGGCCTGATCCACTCCGGATTTTGGCCAAGGCTTCATTTACTGAGAAAGATACACGATGGAGGGTCTTCGCTCCGAATTTGAGCAAATTCGGAGAAAATTTTGTCATTTTGAAATTTTTTGGTCTAAAAACAGGGTTTTCAGTTACGTGGGTCGCGCGCTCATGCGCTCACTTTTTTTGGGACACTTGCTGGAGGAAATTTTTACATTTTTGGATTTTTCATGGTTAATTATGCATCCTCTGAAGTCAACTTAGCATTTCATCGAAATCTGGATGGTCAAAAAGCTCAAAAACACCATGAAAACCACCTTGCTGCCACCTTTTGCACCAGCAGGGAGTACCTCTGGGAGAATGAGGTTTTGGAGGGTTAAATCAACTCCAAATTCATAAATTCCACTTGGGTTGGAAACTAGACATCCAGGGATTTCCAACGAGCTATCATGAGCTCAATTTGGATGCCGGGAAATACCTCAAATTCAGCCTGGAACATGAGCGACCCACACAGTTCAGGAGCGACCCACCTGGAATTTTTCCTAAATTTTCAGCTGCCAGCTCAGTATTTCGCCTATTATGGACCAGTTTTGCTTGAGGATAGAATTTTTGGGTTTTTATGATGTAAATTCATGTTTGGCATGTAACTTTGGCTTGTTTTTATCTCTTCTAGAAGATTCACTCTCAAATGAGTAAAAAATCATGTAATGGATCAGTTTCCACTCTTTTAGAGGCAAGTTGTTAGCTGCCTAGATTGTAGTTCCATGATTAGAATTGGTTGAAACTGATCCCCGAAGAGGGAATTCGACCCCTAGAGGTGGGGAAAGGGGTTAGAGTGATCTATATATTGTAATTTCTGAGGCATTCTACAGGTTGGACTCTTGGGATACTTTTGATATCATTGTACATACTTTTCATATTTTGGCTAAGGAAAGATCAGAGGTTTTGCGGCACTTGTTGGGATCCTTGTGGTGTTCTGTTCTTGATGGTGTTTCTTCTTTTTTTACTGTAAGTTTCTTCATGTTTAATGTATGCCATCCCTTCATTATGCTTCTGAACTAAATTGAATGAGTGAATAAGGTTGAATCCATTGTTTACAGTGCTTGGCCTTTGAATTCAGTTAGTTCTATATGTTTTCAGCTGTTTGGAGAGGATCCAAGTTCTTCTTTGCCCTCTTCAACTCCTCGTCGGTCTAATCTGTCCATATATCCAATCAAAAGCATCAAGACATTCACCTACCTCGCCCCAACTTGAAATCTGCAAAGGTCTGACCTTATCCCCGGACCCAAAATTTGTTTTCCCATTTCTCCAGCGAAAACCCAAAAAACCAAAAACCAAACATACCTATCTCTTTACTAGCCTAAAATCAGTTCCTATCGTAAGTCATCTCGCATCCTATTGCTTATTTTCTCGAGATTGATGGAGAGAGCCCTCTCCTGTCCTCGTAGGGCTAGCTACGAGGCTGAGCGTGGTTTGATGTAGCCTTGAGTTTTACTTCATTTCAGCCTGAGGTAGATTTGAGTGCTAACACCTTGAGTCGTTCCTACTAGGGACAGAAATATTAACATAAAGGATGCCACCCAACTAGCTTTAAGAATGATGTTTTCCATCATACAAATATTGGTGATAGCTCGACATTACATGTGGCAAGTATATCATACATGCATTATGGAGTAGAATGTCTAGCGCTGACATTATTCAACTATAGTGAGGGTGTCTTGTTAAACTTGAAGGAAAAAATTACTAAAGAAAAGGAGGGGAAATTGAAAAAATTTAGCTATGATATCATCTTAGTCTCTTTTTACTTAGAGCGGGTGTTATGCACATAAAGCCTCTCTGCGAATGGAGACTATTCCTTTAGCCGTAGAGTGGGTATAGAAAAAAAGGGACACGCTAAAGTGTTGCTTCCTAATTATTGAATGAACAAGGGACATGGTAGATCGACCTACCTGGAATCCAACACTGTTGTTGTTGATATAGTAGTGGTGGCCTCTCGCTCATGCCTCGGCAAGTTACAATCCATTCGCCATTACGCTTGGATACCTGCACATAGAACAAGAAAAAAGAACAGCATACAAGGTAACAACATTTCATTCATAACTATTAACCAGTCAAAGAGGGCTAAACATACTGCATTAAACAAACATCATAACATAACAGTGGAACCAAACAGTAGTCATGTATATAAATTAATAGAAGGAAGAATTACAACCGATGCTTTGATGTCGCAATCTCTTCCAGCGAGGTCCAAGTGAAGCGCGTCTCAGATGCTCGTCAGGGAATTCAGATGGGACAAAGGCATGGACTCAAGCTATCTCAGAAGTCATGGAATCAAGCTTCCTCAACATAATTCCTTCTTATTCTATCTCCTCTAGTCATTCAACTATATTATTTCTGTAGGTTTTAACCCTGAACATAAATTATCTACACACGAATCTTATAACTAAAAATAAACAATAGCGAGAGCATAAAACATAAAACAGATAAACACAGATATTTTCCCCTGGATCCCAAATCGGGATGACCAGCTTGATTTTTCATTATATTCCTTTTAGTGTTACAACACATATATATACATGCCGAAGCATACATAAACCCCAATCCATTAACCTTGGATTAGAACATAACCGTAGTTCCTTTGACCTGACGTGCAAAATACTCAGTGGGTCGAAAACCACTGTTTCAAACATGTGCACCATGCACAAACATCTGTGGTCCATATGAGTGGGACCGCATACCAAAAAAAATTTTCGGTCACGCAGTTTTGGACAATGGGGCCGCCCCCCCTACTGCGCCCGACGCAACGTACAACGCGTGGGGCTAGTCGTGGAAAGAATATAACACATACCCAACATTCTCCCACTTGTTGTTTTCTTTCCACAGGGGGCCATAGGAGAGCTTAGTCATTGGGCCAATTCTTCAACACCCATTGTTTCTCTACACCAAGAGAACTTATGAGTGCTCACAGACTTCGTTAATGGATCTGCAACATTCTTCAAAGTGTCCACCTTTACCAGCAACACCCTTTTAGTTTCAACCATATCTCTAACAAAGTGATATTGAACATTAATGTGCTTCATCTTTGAATGATAAGCAGGGTTCTTAGCCAAGAAAATTGCACTTTGGCTATCACAGTTTATCCTTATAGCTTGCTGTACCAACCCCATACTTGAACACAATCTCTGCAACCAAACTTCTTCCTTGCTTGCCTGAGTCGCTGGTATGTATTCTGCCTCTGTAGTTGAAAGTGCCACTACAGACTGTCTTTTACTCATCCAACTGACTGCGCCTCCAAATAGGCTAAACACATACCCACTTGTAGATCTTCTTTGGTCCAGATCTCCAGCCCAGTCTGCATCAACAAAACCACGAATGTCCAACATTCTTTCCAATCCTGGTCTTTCCTGGTAGCACAAGCCATAATCACTAGTGCCACGTAAATATCTGAAAACCCGCTTCACTACTGTCCAATGCTCCTTCCCTGGGTTTGACATAAACCTGCTCAATACTCCCACTGCATGTGCAATGTCTGGTCTAGTACAGACCATTGCATACATCAGCCTACCCACTGCACTTGCATATGGAACACGGGACATATCCTCCTCTTCTTCTTGTGTCTTGGGACACTGTTCAGCAGACAGCTTTGCACCTACAGGAATAGGAACACTCACCGGTTTACTATCCTGCATATTGAACCTTTGCAATATAGTCTCGACATACTTCCTCTAGTTTAACCAGAGCTTCCTCTTTGCCCGATCTCTCTTAATTTCCATGCCCAAAATATAGTTTGCAGCACCAAGATCCTTCATGTCAAATTTGGAGAACAGTTGGGTCTTCAAATCTTGGATAATTTCTTTGTCATTTCCAATCAACAACATATCATCCACATAGAAGACCAAATAAATAACATGGTCACCAATTAATTTGAAATAGACACAGTGATCCTCCTTGCTCCTAGTGAAGCCAAGTCCCCGTATATAGGTATCAAATTTCTGATACCACATCCTTGGTGGCTGTTTTAACCCATATAGAGACTTCTTCAACCTGCATACCAGTTCTTTCTTACCCTTCACCATAAAGCCTTCAGGTGGCTTCATGTGGATCTCCTCTTCTAGATCCCCGTGAAGAAATGTTGTCTTCACATCCATCTGTTCTATATCAAAATCAAATGCAGCAGCAACAGATAAAAGTAATCTAATAGAAGTAACCTTAGCAACAGGAGAAAAAATATCACCAAAATCAATTCCCGACACCTGGGAATAACCTTTTGCTACCAACCGAGCTTTGTATTTCTCCACCTTGCCTTCTACATTCATCTTCCTTTTAAACACCCATTTTCTCCCGATGGGCTTCCTTCCAGCCGGCAACTCCACCAGATCCCATGCCTCATTCTTGTGCAAGGATGCCATTTCATCAACCATGGCCTCCTTCCAGAGTTTTCCATCCTCTGAATCTACTGCCTCCCTGACAGTTCTGGGATCATCATCAGTTATAGTTAAGGCAAAATTTGAATAGAAAGCAGATGGACTATACCTTTCTGGTTGTCTTCTTTCCCGAGCTGATCTTCTCACAGCTGGAGTTTGTGGCTCTTCCCCTTCTGAGTCTTCTTCTGTTGTAGAGTCTGATCCATCCTCCTTTAGCTCAAACTCTATCTTCTCAGGTTCCTTTGGTATGACTTCATGTTTAACAACATCTTTCACCTCTCTAAACACCACATCTTGACTGTACACAACCTTCCTTGTTTCCGGGTTCCAAAGCTTGTAACCTTTTAAACCATCCTTATACCCAATAAAGATGCACCTTTCAGATTTATTATCCAACTTGGTCCTTTTTTCCTTTGGAACATGTACATATGCATCACATCCAAATACCCTTAGATGTGAAAGAGAGGGTTTCTTACCAGTCCATACCTCATGTGGAGTCTTATCCTCCAATGTTGATGAAGGTGATCTGTTAACTAAGTAACATGCAGTCTCCACTACCTCTGCCCAGAATTCTTGTCCTAACCCGGTACCACTGAGCATGCTTCTTGCCTTTTCCATCAATGTTCTATTCATTCTTTCTGCAACTCCATTTTGATGAGGTGTGTATGGAGTAGTCTTCTGCCATGCTATACCACGCTTCTTACAGAACTCTTCAAATTCCTTCTTGCAGAACTCCCCACCATTATCTGTCCTCAATGCCTTTATCTTCTTCTCTGTCTGGTTTTCCACCAGAGCCTTAAATTCTTTAAATTTGTCAAAGACTTCAGATTTCTTCCTCAACAAATATATCCATGTATTCCTTGAGAAGTCATCTATGAATGAAACATAGTACACAGACTTTCCCAGTGATGGAACTGACACAGGTCCAAACACATCACTGTGCACAAGCTCTAATATCTTGTTCTCCATCTTAGCACCAGAAGGAAAACTCACCTGATTCTGCTTCCCATATACATAATGTTCACAGAAATCAAAATCCAGAGAGCAATTAGACATTCCTTCTACCATACCATTTCTATGTAGTATCCGAAGGCCCTTCTCTCCAATATGTCCAAGCCTTTGATGCCATAGCATGGTATTTTCTCCGGAGATAGCTAAGCTTTTCGCTCCATTTTTAGGAGCCATATAACTATTACACCCATCAATAACAGTGCTACCTTGTAGCTTGTACAGAGTTCTAGTCTGAACTCCTCGCATTAATACCAGTGCTCCCCGAACCATCTTGCAGGCATCTTTCTCGAACACTATTTTTACACCTGCATCATCCATCTTGCTTACAGAAATCAGATTTTTGGCCAATGCAGGAATATGTAGAACACCAAGAAGTGTTCTAATCCTTCCACCTTGCAGCTTCAGCTTGACTTTTCCACGTCCGACGATTCTGGCCTTCCTATCATCCCCTAGGAAGACATCACCACCATCATATTTCTCATACTCGCAGAACCACTCCCTATGGGGAGTGAAGTGAAAGGATGCACCCGAGTCAATCAACCATGACTCATGATCTACATGTGTATTTGAAGAAGCCAATACCCATCCCCACCTTCATCCGAGGTGGTTTTTGCCTATGCAGAAGGAGCTTCATTAGATCCCTTTCCTTTCTTAGGAGCTTTAGATCTGCATTCCTTTTTGTAGTGTCCTTCCTTTCCGCATTTCCAGCACACTTTTACAAACTTTCCAGGAGATTTAGATCTCCCTCTAGATTTATATCTCCCACTCGAAACCTTATTCTTGTTTCTATTCTGGGACCTTCCTCGTATAGATAAGGCATCTCCATTCTGACCCTCCATATTTCTCCGTCTCATTTCGTCCGACAGCAAGGCTGAGACAATGTCATCAAAATTCAAGGTAGTTGTATTGCTACCTATTGCAATAACCAGACTGTCCCACGAGTCTGGTAGAGAGCACAACAAACTAATGCACTTATCTTCATCTGAGATTTTAATATCAACAGATGACAGCTGACTTACCACAGTATTGAAGGCGTTCAAATTCTTTGTCACCGAGTCTCCATCCTTCATCCTGAGGTTATATAGCTTTTTCCGTAGGAACAACTTATTCACCAGAGACTTAGATTGGTACAAAGTCCCAAGTTTTTCCCACAAATTCTTCGCCGTAGCTTCCCCAGATACATTCAACAATACTGAATCTGATACACACAACCGTATTGTGCTCTTAGCCTTCCGATCCAGTTTCTTCCAGTCTTCATCTCACATTGCCATTGGTTTAGTACTTGGATCTACCGCGATCCACTGATCTTTATCCACCAGCAGATCCTCCATCTTGAGCTTCCACAACTCAAAACTTTGACCATTAAACTTCTCGATCTCTATCTTTCCGCCGCTCGCCATCTTCTTTCACCGCAAGAATCGATCCCGCAGATCTCCCACTGAATAGGGTCTACCTCAGGCCCGAACAAAAAACCCTCAACAGCAAAGGCGTCCCCTTGAAGCCGAAACAACTCTGATACCAAATGTAGGTTTTAACCCTGAACAAAAATTATATACACATGAATCTTATAATAGAAAATAAACAATAACGAGAGCATAAAACATAAAACAGATAAACACAGAGATTTTCCCCTGGATCCCAAATCGGGACGACCATCTTGATTTTTCATTATATTCTTTTTAGTGTTACAACACATATATATACATGCCGAAGCATACATAAACCCCAATCCATTAACCCTGGATTAGAACATAACTGTAGTTCCCTTGACCGGATCTACAAAATACCAGGGGTCGAAAACCATCGTACCCCAAAACCATGTGCAATCTCATGCACAAAACATCGGTGGGTCCGCATATGAGCGGGACCGCATACCAAAACATTTTTCACCGGGGCGCTGCACCGGACCCTAACAGCGGGGGCTTCCGCCCCCCCTATGACCCCCCTACTGCACCCGACGCAACGTATAGCACGTGGGGCTAGTCATGGAAATAATATAACACATACCCAACAATTTCTAATTATCCAAGTTCAACTAGCTTTTACTAAGAGAGATAGCTTCTTTTAGAGAGGAAAAGGAGGAGGTTAGGATCCCTACAAAGGTGGGAGGGAGGCTTATTCTTTAGGAATTTCCCATAAGAGGTGGAAACCATAAACCTAAAGGAGTTAGTCCATGGTTTATCAGTTCAACCACTCCCAATGACTCATCCTCGAGGTTGTTGGAGTGGAATCTCCACCTCTATTTTTAAAAAACATTCCATAAACAACTTGGTGCAGGTGGAAAACCGGGACAGAGCACCAATTGGTACGATCCCAGTGTTAATTTTCCTCTTCGGCATGAGGGCATAACTGATTACCTATGCGAAGGGAAAAACAAGGGTTTTCGAGTCTCTGCTCAGGGAATTGTCAACAGGAGGAATGTTACTCTCATGTAAAGGGACACAATGATGGTTTTTGAAAGGCATGACACTGCTTATTTTTCATAGAAATGACCCTCCAATGGGTGAGATGGGGATTGCAGGGACAACTAAAAAATGCTATGTAACATATGCGCCCTAAAGCATGAGGTCCAAGGGAGAGGGAGGGGCGAAATGCTTTATGCGAACACGTTCGAGCCAAACACCTCTATCAAAAAACCTGCAATTATGAATACAACTGATATCTCTGATACATGAACATGTGGTATGGGCACAGCCATCCATAATAGAGTATATATAAAAACTGATATCCGAGGTATGGACACAACCATCCAGCAGTAAGGATCAACAAA
The DNA here is from genome assembly GCA_034641835.2 of Pinus albicaulis. Taxonomy (NCBI): domain Eukaryota; kingdom Viridiplantae; phylum Streptophyta; class Pinopsida; order Pinales; family Pinaceae; genus Pinus; species Pinus albicaulis. The sequence goes on along the minus strand of JAXQQM020078740.1, from coordinate 142,019 downwards.
TAGACTCGGGTATGGTCACAGCCATCCAATCAAAACAGTCATGTGATAAGTTATGATAATCCACCAAAATATGCATCCTAGATTTTATCAGATAAAATCCAGGGTCTTGCACTCCATCTCGACCCAAAAAATTAGAAATTCAAGCATGCGAATATATGAGCTGAAGTCGAACATGGAAGAAAATCACCTGATTACCAGCCAATGATCAAAGCTGTTAATAGGCACAATGGAAACCACCAATAATGATAATGGCTCTTAAGTTACAACCGGTACAATCCACAAAATGTGAACAGTGATCTGGCATCGAACATCCGCATAATCACTCGATTGAAGGCCAATGATGTGGACCTTGCATCGAATGCAAAAAACATGCCATTAAGGCATGCAGGCTCCAAGGTACCAGAATAGAGTCTCTAGATCAAATTCCTTGATAATGAGCTAAAGTCAATATGAAGTGACCTGATCGAAGGTGGGCCATAATGTTTCCCACATCATTGATACAAGACAGAGGAACATGATAGTAGTGAAAGAGGACCAATAGAGAATCAGAGGGAGGTTGAAAACTACAGAGGCAAACTTCTCTTGAACATATCAGCCGCACAACATTGGATTTGGTAGTATTTGACATCAAAGGATCTGAGGTCATGACGACGTGGAAAATATAATATGAGAGGTCAAAAGAGATTACCTAAACCCATGGAGGAAAAAATGACGAAATGAGATGTCCCCAACCCGACACAAATGTAGACAACTGCCATGTTCAAGAGTGACATACTGCCAACATAACTAAAAATTGGTTCCATTTTCCCCCACCATTTCTGGCGAGTACCCCAATTATTTTTTAAAACAAGCTTAAAGCGGTTAGCATATGCTTGTGTTGTAAGTTTGTCCTTAAGACAAATCCAACCTAGTACATTTTACAAGCCCTAGGAAGGAGGAACTCGAGTAACGTCATGGCGATGAAAGCTGATTTCATCAGGGTTTAACGAGTCCAACAAAGGGAGAACTCAACATATTTTCATGTTTAGAGAGTTTGAAAATAAGGCCGAAAATAAAACTCCATCATGGCCCTTTTCATAAATAGTCTCTCAGATCCGAAAAGGCAGAAAACAATATATGAGAGAACCTCTTAGTCGGGATAGGCTAAGGAATTCCTTTTTCGTATATAATCTATCGCAACCCGAAAAAGGGGTAAACGTATAGTGGGTAGATATCGCTTCACATCCATTTAACGAGTTTGAAATGACAAGAGTCTTCAAAACCTTTTCAATTTTAGAGAGTCAGAAAAGAGCTGAAAGATGACTCCAGTAGTGAATTTTTCGTGTTTTTACCGAGTCTCAAAAAGTATAAAATTTAACTCGTTACTTCATCACTATGCCCTGAAAAACCTGTTGTTGCACAAGAGACACGTGTAAAACCCATTTTTTTAAAATAATATAATAAAATAATCGAAAAACATGTCTTAAAACCTAATTAGGGTTGTAAAAAGCTATAAAATGCTAAAAATGGTAAAAATAATTATTTTTCACTTTTTACCTCTTGTGGAGCAAATAGTTACCCATTTTATTGTGTGATTTTGCAGCAATGATAGTGGAAAATCCAACAGACCAATCTCAAATCCGTCAGTTCCAGGTAAGAGTCGAGATCTCTCTCCTCATTTTGAGTCATTTCTTACTACCTGAAACTTCCAATTTTGAATCTTGGGGGATGAAGTATGAAAATTAGGGCACAATGGTTGGCACGGGTTTCGGGCATGGAGTCGCACCAATCGCCCAATTTTTTATACTAGGGCGTGCCAATGGTGCAAACCATTTTGTGTGCAAAATGAAAATCACAAACCCCAATCATTCACAAATCAAAGTTCCCAAAAGGATAATACCATTCATATGAATGTGTTTACAGGTAAAAAGCGGAAAAATGGTGATAGAATGGAAAGAATGGGAACACAACAAAGAAGACGAACTTGCCATGGGAAATGAGAGATGCATGGAAGCTCTCAGGGACTGTGGACTGAAGAAGTTCTTCTTGACACCGTCTCTCTGCGCTCAACCAAAACTGTTACAATATTTGATCAGCATATGGGATGAGAATCAAGAAAAGTTCATCCTTCAAGATTAAGAACTTGAGATTGATGTTGCTGACGTCTACTTTATCACAGCATTGTCGCGGAGGGGAGAAGCACCGATCCTAACCGGTACCCGGCCTTGCATTGAGAGTATGTCCATGGTGATGGAAAAAGTATGTCGAGGGGCATGGAAGGGAACAAGAAGTGGGAAATTTGATATCCAAACTATCCCAAACCTAGCACTACAAGTATTGCTACATACTGTTACACGAGCTGCAGGATCGCAAGCATCGCACGAAGCAAAAAAAACACTGTTGCTTCCTGATGTAGACTGCTTGTCACCAACCATCTACAACTGGGTAGAGGCCATGACAATAAACATGAAATGCCAGCTAACAAAGTGCAAGAAGACCAAATTGAAGCAATTTGGTTATGGGTCTATCCTAGTATCATTCTTCTTGGAATGACTACCAATTTTTCAGCGTCAGGAGGTCATAGTCCCGACACCACCAGTGAGAGAACCACGGATGGCCCAATGGGTGGCTCTAATGCCAAGGGCAGGGGATGGTCAACATATTTCTTGGAGACCAGAGTTCTTTGATTGGCTCTGCCGACAGTTGATCATCGTGGAGGACTGGCCCTACTCTGGTACAGATTTCACCAGTGATTCGAACCTCCCACTCCTAGAGGGAGAGGATTGCAATGAAGATTTGGGTAAGACTCATTTTTTATTTTTCATGAGTATTATTAATTATTTTAATTTTAATTTATTGTATTTTCTGACATTAAATCCATTTATTTGCATATGTCGGCCTAGAGAGACCCGCGGGCATGTCTCCGATAGCAAGGCAAATTCCTCGTGATTTTGACCCTCATGGTGAGGGAAGAGAGGAAGGGGAGCTCATGCGCAACCTAGAGGGGATCACAAATGGAGTCACGGATTATACACAATTCAACAATGTTCCTTGCTCCTACCAGAGACATACTTTCGGGGTGTCAGGCTATACTCACCGCTTGCTGAGGGAGCTTCTACGGGCAGTGACATGTTATCATGAGCATCACGCCGATTAGACACCTAGGCCTTATATCTGCATTGTTGAGAGACATGATGTCTCAAGATGTAACAAAAACACACATATTTTTTGAATGTATGATGCACACTGATGCAAACACGCGATATATATATATATATATATATATATATATATATATATATATACACACACACACACACAACTATTTTTCTATATGGATCTCTTTCACACGATGATGATTTTACAAATTACGCAAATTTCTATCTAATACAATGTTAGCCACTCTATCAGTTAATGCATTCATTCATCTAGGAATATGTTGATATATGATAAAATCAAAATGTCCTTCCACAAAACTAATACGTAAATACAATCTCAAAATGTATGGGTTTCTAACTGAATAATGACCATTGAGTTACAGAACAACAAGTTGTGAATCCATATTTACAAGAAATGCATGTATGTCAAGCTTGGTTGCCTCGGTTAATAGTTCAAGGACAGCACTATATTCAATGACATTGTTTGTAGTTCATCTTAGAAAAATACCTTGCAGTTATATCAATTCACCAATAGGATCATAGATTACCCAGGCTGTCGAAGAAAAGTTCCTGGTACTGCGGTAAGCACCATCTGTGAAACCGACATAAGGGTTAATAGACATCTACACGAAATAAGAAAGACCCAAATAAGAAGGAATATGCTCGCAAAGCACATCAAATAAAATCATGCACAAAAATGAAAAAATCATGCATGAATGACTCACGCATAATACTTTTTGCTAACAGCTGCAGAACGACTATTAGCAGATAGATGAACATGTACATTACTTGTGTGAGCATCTGGCTTAGAAAGAGACACCTGCCAGCTTATCATGAGCTTGGTTGTACAGGAGGACGAGATCTCCTTCAACGAAAGAACGAGGAGATACTGATTGGTCAAAATGAGCTTTGACCCACTTTTTCTATACTTCGATAACCAAATCAGCAAAGTGGAAAGTTTCATCTAACCTTTCGAGAAAAAGGAGATGCTCTTCTTCGGGTGACGTGTTCGGTAGTAATTCAACAACCAACTTGAGCAAAGGTATTTCACATTCAATCAGAAGAGTAGCTTCTAAACCATAAACCAAATGAAAATGGGTGAATCTGGTTGCACTCTTAACTGCGGTTTGGTATGCCCAAAGAGCTGAAAATAACATGATATGCCAATTGGATTTGTGGATCCCAATCAATCGTTGAAGCATGGTAACAATAACTTTTTTTACGACTTCAACCTAGCCATTGGCCTAAGGATAATACAGCGTTGAGCTGTCGTGATGTAGACCCAACTTAGAGTTCAACTCGGCCACCATGTAATGCCAAAAATGGGAACCATGATCGGTGATGATGGCTTGAGGGACACCAAACCTAGAAATGATATGATTGAATATGAATTGAGCAGTTGTCTTACCATCAGCGACAAGTGTAGGCATTTCTTCGACCCATTTGGTGAAGTAGTCCACGGCTACGATAATATAAGCATGCCCCCCAGCCGAGTGAGGGTTACACGTCATAAAATCGATGCCCTACTTCACAAAGGGACCAATGGTAGTGATAGGATGAAGAGTTACAGGCGGCACATGTATCTTGCGTTGATAAACCTGGCAATCATGACATTTACAAACTGCGACAATGCAGTCGTTGAAGATAGAAGGCCAGAAATAACCAGCACGAAGAATCTTATGTGCAGTAGCATAACCATACATGTGACCATCACAGGTGCCGCTGTGACAATCATTGAGAACTTTCTTAGCTTCCTCGAGGGTCAAACAACAACAGAGAATGGAATCCACTTTGACACGATAGAGGGTATCCCCGACAATACGTTAAGGTTGCAACTGATGACGGATGCGTCAATGGGCATCGTTTGTCAACTCAAATATGAAAGTAGAGGTCTGGAGATAAATGATGATATCACCGTACCATGGATCGAGGGTGCTAATCTAGAAAAACGTATCATCTGGTATATATTCCTTAGGACGAGACAAAGGAGAGTCTGAAGGCAGGGAACAAATCAAATCAGTAAAGACTAATGACTTCTTTGACTTGGCAGCAGTAAATTCCAAATCGAACTCTTGGAGGATGAAAATCCACTTTGAGTATTTGCACCCCAGCAATTGTCAAGACAATATATAGGTCATGGGGTTGCAATCGGAAATTACAGTCACTGTACGCAAAAGAATATAATACGCCAAACGGCTTGAACGGCAGCTAACACTAACTTCTTTACATGTGCATAATGTGTCTTAGGGTCAACAAGGTTACGAGACAAGTAATAAATAACATGCTCGTTACTGTCATCATTTTCTTATACCAAAACCATGGAAATCATACTGAAAGCAGTGGCTAAATAAAGGGAAAAATCACGATGATAGTTAGGAGGATGAAATAGAGGAGCATTGACAAGCAACGTCTTCAGGGCCTCAAAATACTTTTGAGCAACCTCATCCCAGCAGAATGGGATGCCCTTCTTTAATAATCATGTGTATCCTCTAGCCACTTCTACATAGTTAGGTATAAAATGGCATAGAAAATTAGCCTTACCTTGCAAGCTCTACAACTAATGTAATGAGGATGGAGAGGGGAGATAAATAATAGCCTCAACCTTCAGAGGATTGAGGTGAATTCCGCCTTTGGATACAATAAACCATAATAGTCTACCAGAATCAATGCAGAAGACACACTTGTGCGGATTAAGCCGAATATTATAACGTAGACAACGAAAAAAATATAACGAAGATGGTCAGGATGGTCCATGCACTTAGTTGAATGAGTAGGAAGGTCATCCAAATAATGTTGAATGATGTGTCGAATATCATGAAAAGTATATGACATTGCTTGCTAAAATGTAGCCCCAGCATTCTTTAAGCCAAAAGGGAGCTTTTTATATGCGAAAGTACCCCAAGGATAGATAAAGGCAGTCTTATGTTGATCAGTCGAAAGAATGTTAATCTAATTATAACTAGAAAAATAGTCCATTAAGAAAAATATCTCACTCCCGGCACAGTCATTAATGATCTGATCAATAAAGGGAGTGGGATAATTATCCTTAGGAAAATCTAGATTAATATCACGATAATCAACACAAACATGAATAGTTCCCTGCTTCTTATCTACAGGAACAAGATTATAGACCCATTCTGTTAAAGGAATCGGATAAATAAAACTAGCTCGGAGAAGTTTTTTAAATTCAGCCTTAATGGCGGCAGCTTTTCTAGGATGCACCAGACGAAGACGCTGGAGAACAAGTTTTGAACCGGGATAAGTAGGAATTTCATGTACCACTATACTAGGATCAATGGCAGGCATTTATTCATAGGACCATGCAAAGACATCACGGAACTCGCGAAAAAGGCTAATATAAACTTGGACATCATCAGAAGAACAAGTAACCCCAATATGAATGTTCTCAACAATTCCCGGTTTAATGGAAATTTCAATAGGCATCGTCAATGTAATATTAATCAAGTTACCTTCCGTAAAGACGTCATGTGTAAAAATAGGCAATTGAAGCAGAGGATAAGGAACCTGAGTTATAAAACACTCGAGACAAGTATACATGGCCCTGAGGCCGAGCATAAACGAGGAACGATGATGACCATCATCCCATGGCATATCCTCAAGAGACATGGTTTCCACGATGGCCTCATTGGAAGGAAACACCTCTTTCAACGGATCAAGCAAGTCTGAATCACCAAGCTAGGGGGATTGAGAGTAAATGTCAAGAGACATGCTCAAAGGAGCGCAGTTAGAGGACTGAGGTTTCGAAGCAGCAATGAGTTCATAATAATCAATCTCAATTGGACTCAAAGGCATCGAATCTCCAAAGGAATCAATCTGCTCAAGTGAAGGAATAATCCATGGGTCATTAGACCAAGAAATCATATGTATCTGAAGAGTTTTCAGAGGAGGAAGAGGAAAAATACCCATGAGGGCAGGATCTTTAAAAAGACCTGTCCCTATGCTCTTGTAGGGAGTGGGAATATTATCCACATACGGAACGTTGTTCTTGGAAGAAGAGGTGAAGAAGGACAATTGATCAACAGTAACAATCTTTCCTTCATGTGGAAATTTCAAAACACGAAAGAGAGTGGACGGAACACGCAACATGGCGTGAGTCCAACTGTGACTGAGGAGAAGATTATAATTGAGCTTAGCGTCAACGAATTCAACCTTGACATTGACTGTCTTCCCTTTCAAAGTAATCGGTAAAGTAGCGAGAACACCTAAAGGTTTTGATTCCCTTCCATCAAATGCTTCTAGGGCATTTGGTGATGAATTCAGGGCTGGAGAACCAATGGCTTTCCAACATGAAGATGACATGATACAAGTTGATGCACCTTCGTCCACAACTGCTCGATGAATGTCGATACCATTAATAACAACTTGAATAATGAGCGCAATATGATGCAGAAGTCGTGCAACGGAATTATCTAGATCAAAAGCAAGAAGGATAGTATCGACAAGATCAATCCCACCAATCACAGATGACAAAGCTCTTCATTGTGATGGACAACTCTGAAGTAATTTTAATGTGGACATCACGGATGGTGCCTGAGCCAAATCCTCAAAAATATTGTAATGGTTAGCAGCACGAGTGTTGGGATTATAAGAATACTTACAGAGGACACCTTTGGAAGATGGTTGCACAATGTATTCAACATTGGTCCTTTCAATCTCAAGAGGACCAGTAACAGGCAGAGGAGGACCATCAGCGATCTCCTTCCCCATGGCCTGATGGGATCCAACATAATCTTTCGACCAAGTAGCAATAGAAACGGTGCCTAAACCGCTCATCATGAACACCTGAGAGCCAAATGGGGTAAAGGACATCTAAGTCTGCTGAGATGGGAAAGGTTTTTTAAGAATGGTCAGAATTCCCTGAGTGCCTTTGAGAAATTGTCTCACTTCAGACTATCGAGGATAGTCCTTGGTGAAGTTATCCTCATCATAAATCAAACAAGGGTAATTTGGTTTACGTTGAGAACCATCGCCAGCACGAGGTTTCTGAGAATCCTGTTTTGGGGTATCGGCTTTGGCTTCACCTTTACCCTTATTTTTACCTTTAGAAGTATTATTCGTAGGATTGGTTTGAATGGCATTAACTTCTGCGTGTTTACCAGAATTCAAAGTAGACTAAGAAGCAACATTATTGGAAGAAGCAAACTTCGGCTTCCTAGAGTTTGAAGGGGAAGAATTTTCAGAAGTCTGAGACACAAAACCAATAATACCATCGACGGATGGAGTCGATGGTGGTTTAAAAGTTCCAGGTCGGGGAGTATCAAGCAAGATATCATATAATGCGCTAGACTGAGAGGACACAAGATCAAGGTACTGGTTGTAAGCAATGGCTTGTTCCTCAGTTACACATGCCCCCATAGCTATGTCTTTGGTAATATGATTGACAAAGGAGGGGGTGAACCAATGAGTTAGAAGCTGATTAGGAATTTCAAATTTGATCATGCAACGATGACGTCGCCACTCATGAATATAATCCAAGATATGAGTAGCTCGGTCCTGCTTCAATGAAGTGAAGAGGTGCGTCCCAGTCTCATAATGTACTGGTAACTGAAAATGTGTAAGGAATACCATGGCTAAAGAATTTAAATCTTGGAAGATGCCATAAGATAGCTCAATGTACCACTTTGCAGCGGCACCAGTGACAGTTTGCTGGAAAAGACAGAGTCTAATAGAATTGTCGACCCAAGAGTTAGAGGAACACCACAAATGGTAAGTCATAACATGCGCTTGGGGATCTTCACCAGACTTTCCCTCAAATTTAGGACAATCACCAGGAATCCTGGTTGGAACCGGAGGCCAATACGGGTTATGAAGAATGGGATCATTCCTCAACTTTGACACATCAGGTAATTCCAACGTAGCAAGAAATGGTAATTAGATATTGAAATTCATCGGAGGTCTTTAATGAGGACCTTCATGTACATTCCATCCAGTCTGAGCAGGATTCTGTCCCCATACATTCTGTCCTGGAGGATTCAGATCATAGAGATTAGAAGCAGGATAAGTCGGTTGATACTAGGGTCGAGGACCAGGATATTGAGTCGGAGTAGACCACTGAGGTCCTTGCTGAGTAGCATATGGAATCTGCTATGGAATTTAAGCATGGCTTTGAGGTTGATGATATATAGGTTGATTTTGATGTTAAGGAACCTAAGGTGTAGTATATACCAGTTGATATGAACCTTCAGGGTAGTAAGCACCTTGCGGTTGAGCAGGCAGACCCAACTAAGCAGGTTGAGCAGGCTACTGAGTGGGTAGAACGAGCTGCTGAAATAATGGAACCGACCAAGGAGCAGGTTGAATCGGTTACTGAGGGCCACCAGATTGGCCTTGTGGGAAAGGTTGGTCTGATGGTTGCGATGGAATAGGTTGTCCCTAATAACCAGGTTGACTTGGGGAAGGACCATAGGTTTGTCCTAGTTTCACAACATTCAGGCCATATTGAGCATGTGGCTGTAGTTTTGGTGTAATAGGTTGTCCCTTTGGTGGGTATATTTTCCCCCCGGAGCATAAGATAGTCCTGGTTGATTCAAAGATTGCCTAAAAATACTGGAGGGTTGTCCATGTTGGGCCAAAGGTTTCCCTTGTAAAAGTTGGCCTTGTGGACCATATGGTTGTCCCCGTGGACTAGAGGCAGGACTCTGTTGAGCTAAAGCTTTTCCCATAGGGGGTTGTCCTTGCAAGCCAGAGGGTTGCACAGGAAAGGTAGGCCTGAAATGAGAAAAAATTCTGATAAGGATCAGTAGGAGACAAATAAACCAGATTACCATGCTCATCATAATGAAGCAGATATGAATAAACAGGGTTACCGACATCATCATAATGATGAAAAAGAGGATTAATAGGAGCCTGAGGATGCTGAGAACCCTGAGAGCTCTTCTGTTGAATAGCCATCAGATACACTTCAAAAGTAAGACTGCCAGGAGTCACAGAGGTAGTGGAAATAACACTAAAAGTAGGCATGGCCTCTGTCAAAGGAGCATAACGTCAGTGAATATCCAACATCTACTCATCAAACACATAAGTAAAAACCGTAGGCGTGGTAGAGGTAGACGGGGTTTCCATGGCATGGGTTTGTGAGCTTCCTGGGCCAGGTTTAACAGGTGACGTAGGGTTGAGAAAAATAGACTTGCGGGTGTGAAAATATCCTGATGACTGATGGGTAACAACAGGTGTGGGTGAAGCCACATAGATGGTTGGTCATATTGGAACAGAGGTAACAGTAATCAACGAACCAAGTGTCGAAGACGATAGTCCTAATGAGGGTAATACCGAACTCTGTGGAGGAATTACTATACCGGATTGCATAATGGAGGCAATGCCAAGCATAATCTGACTCAAGAACTGATAACCAGGCAGAAGTGACACCGATGGTGGAGAAGAATGAGTAGAAGCATGAGGGACATTTTCTATAAATAACTGATATTCTCCTGTAGAAACACGCATTCCTTCACTACCAATAGGACTAGACGAGTCCATGTCTGACTCTACCGTAAGATCTTCAAAAAGAATATGGGGACTAGGAGGCACAACAACATCAAAAAATGGCAAGCTCGACGTAAGAGGAGGAAAATATCCTTCTTCCCCAAAACCAGACGAAGCACCAGGAGGAGGCCAATTGAACTCAACTAGCTCTTCAGGAGGAGATCGAGTAGCAAGAGGTAGGACAGATAGGCGAATAGGTTGCGAGATCTCGACACACCTAGTGGACTGAGGAGTTTCAAAAGAAACGTCCGGGAAAGAACTACCACTAGGAGGCAGTCAGGACGACGAAACCAGTGGTTCTGCCACCATGACCGTATATCAAAACATAAAGGAAAAAAGAAAACCAATGGAGGACTCCAAGATCAAAACAAAGGAAAAAAAACAGGCCAAGTAATAAAAATTTAACAGGCGTGTGATCATAGGTGATTAATTTTATGACACTGAAACCATATTTTTCTGTTTCATTTTTAGAGAGTCGAGAAACAGGACAAAGATGACTCTAGTCGCTTTCAATTTTAAACAAGCATGAAAAGACAAGTGCTCGAAGATCTCTTCTCCTTCTAAAGAGTCATGAAAAGATCAAAATGACTACTCTGGAACACTAAGCAAGACGGTATACCAGGTTTTCGTGAACTGCCATATACAACTTGGTGATCAAATGAAACAAAAATGACCAAGGACTTGTTGTATGTGTAGGTAGTCTCCCTGAATGTTGTGTTCGGTGTATCATGGTTACAAGGTGACAGACTCGGCTTCCTATGGATAAAAGGATTTTCAACCTAGAAGGGCATCCCTTTATATACTCGATGGTATGGGGAGCGCAAGTCTGTAATAGCGCTGTCTAAAGCGAGATGGTGAATGACAGCTACTAGGTTTTAAGACACCAGAACACGCCTCTAGCCTAGACCACTAAAATTGTTTCGTTAGGTTTCAATGCTTCCTCAGGTTAATTAAATAAGTTTTAAAGTTGATCTTGGATTATGTTTCAGTTTTAAGGTCCTATCGATTTTGGATCTCAAAAATCCCTAAATGCAAGCTATATGCAAATGAACATCATTTCCAATTCAATGAATGCTAGTTATGAGAATGATAGAGATCTTTAAAAAAAAAATCAAACAATGACATTATGCGAAGAAATCCACTAATGCATCTAATACAGGATAATCAAAATGAAACTCTTTCCTAGATAATCAGATGCTAGCTATGCAAAAGAGTATTTCACTTTCAATGCATAGAAAGAATGCAAAAGATGTTTTTTTTTCAATGAAAAGAAGTACATGATGCACTAATTACATGAAAAATGAAAACAAACACTAGCTTAAGTGCTGCGTAGGAATTGAAATTGAATGACTCAATAAAACATGAAACAAACACAAGAAATCACTCAAACTAATGTCGCAACCTTTCAAACCAAGAGACAGTTTTCAAAATGATCCAAAATAAGAAATGTAGTCTATGCTTGGAGAAATAAGGTGAAGAACCAATCGAGAAAACGAAATGACTCTGCAACCAAGGAAATCACTCAAAATATAAAGAAAACTAATTGCATTAAAGCCAGAAATGGGACTAACAACAATCAAGCTGACTCGATTTTTGAACAGAAGGCTCAGTGCACTAGGACCCCTAGAAACCCTAAGGCCTCAAAAAACACTGATAAGAATATGGACAAAAAACTGAGAAAATTAAGTCGACAACAATTAAAGCAATATTGTAGGCATAACTATGCATAAAAAATAACCCAAAAGCATGCACGATTGACCAAAAGACTCATCAAGGAGGTCAAGCAAATCCTATAGGGGTTGGCGTGATTGTAAGGTTGTAATCCGCGCCATACATGGGTTGGCATGAATGCAAAAAGAGCAACCTGTGCCAATTGGCGTGATTGTTCAGAGAAAAACCGCGCCAAGCCAAATAAATATGGGAAAAAGAGGAAAAACCAAAACCTAATGAGCATAGGTCAATCTTGACACTCTAGAGCTGAACAGAGGATGAAAAATAAACAAGCAAACCAGGAAAAAAAGATAACTAAAGCAATAATTGAAACTGACCCGAAAAAAATGAAACGACAAACTCACATTGATCCCTAGTGGAGTTGCTAATTTGTTATGCAAGCAAATCCTCTCTACAGATAGAGACGATCCCTCTAGCCCTAGAGTGGGTCTAGAAAAAAAGGGACACACTAGAGTGTTGCTTCCTAATTATTGAATGAAAAAGGGACACAGTAGATCGACCTACCTGGAATCCAACGATGTTGTTGCTGTAGTAGTGGTGGCCTCTTGCTCATGCCTCGGCAAGTCACAATCCATTCGCCATTACGCTTGGATAGCTACACATAGAACAAGAAACAAGAACAACATACAAGATAATAACATTTCATTCATAAATATTAACCAGTCAAAGAGGGATAAACATATTGCATTAAACAAACATCATAACACAACAGTTGAACCAAATAGTAGTCATTTATATAAATGAATAGAAGGAAGAGTTACAACCGATGCTTTGACATCGCAATCTCCTCCAGTGGGATTTAGGTGAAGCGCGTCTCAGATGCTCGTTAGGGAATTCAGACGAGATGAAGGCATGGACTCAAGCACTCTCAGAAGTCATGGACTCAAGCTTCCTCAACATAATTCCTTCTTATTCTATCTTCTCTAGTCATTCAGCTATAGTATGTCTAATTCTCCAAGTTTAGCTAGCTTGTACTAAGAGAGATAGCTTCTTTTGTAGAGGAAAAGGAGGAGGTTAGGATCCCTACAAAGGTGGGAGGAAGGCATATCATTTAGGGAGTTCCCATAAGAGGTGGAAACCATAAACCTAAAGGAGGTAGTCTATGGTTTATCAATTCAACCACTCCCAATGACTCATCCTCAAGGTGGTTGGAGTGGAATCTCCACCTCTATTTTTAAAAAAAAATCCATAAACAGCTTGGCGCCGGTGGAAAACTAGTACAGAGCGCCAACTGGCACGATCCTAGTGTTAATTTTCCTCTTCGGTGCGAGGGCATAACTGATTACCTGTGCCAAGGCAAAAACAAGGGTTTTTCAGTCTCTGCTCAGGGAATTTTCAACCGGAGGAATGTTACTCTCATGTAAAAGGACACAATTAAGGTTTTTGCAAGGCATGACACTACTTATTGGTCACATAAATGACCCTCCAATGGGCAAGGTTGGGATTGCAGGGACAATGAAAAAATGTTGTGTAACAACGGGTACCATTAATACAGCCTCAACAGATTGTACTCCAGCCCTTTGATCCGAGGGTCCCCACGGATGAGTGGGTGGATAGACCACATTTATAAACTTGCAAGTCTATTAGCGATCAACTTTTCACCATCCTTATTTAGATGGATACACAGACAGTTTATTGTGATCGATCGATGAGTATCCTTACGCAGGGATGTATTTCCATGATGATCCATATCTCGTGTTGCATGAGGGTGACAAATGGGATGCTATAGGTAAGATACTTTTACCTATGAGTTTTTAAGAATTTTACCAATTTGTTTTGTGTTTTTTCATGTTCCTGAGACTAAAATTTTTGATTTTTTCATGCAGACATTGGACCTGTTTGAACAGTGGGTGCTACATATCTCCATCACACAGAGAGAGAGCCATAGGAGGAGGCATTGGGACCAGTACATGCCACTGCGGTGGGAAGATATGTGCTACAAGATCTTGAGGTAGCGGAGGTACTAGAGGAGGTGAAAAACCACATGGTAAAGTAGTCAATAGAATCAATGATACAACCATGCCCCCCAGTCAAATGAGGGTTACATGTCATAAAGTCGATACCAAATTTCACAAATGGACCAACGGTGATAACGGGATGTAGTGGAGAAGGTGGAGCATGGAATTTGCAATCATATATCTATAAAGCATGACACTTTTGGACTACAAGGATACAGTCGTGGAAAAGGGTGGGCCAAAAATAGCCAATGCATAAAATATTTTGCGTGGTAGCGTAACTAGATAAGTGTCTACCACATCCTCTTTAATGGAAATCATTCAAAACTTTCTTGGCCTCCTCAAGGGTGAGGCACCTCGATACCATGACGATAAAGGGTGTTCCCCATAATAAGATAATTTTGAGACTGGTAATAGATACGTCGTTGCTAAGAGAGAGAGGTATTAGGTCAAAAATTCTAGGTCTAGAGATAAATTAGGAAATATCCATACCACGGGTCATATGAAGATATAAGAAAAAATTACTCTTTAGGAACATAATCGTCAGATGTAGATTCTGCATCAAGGGAGGGAAGATCGCACATTAGTTCGACGAAAAACAGGGATTTCTTTAACATGAATTTGATGAATTCGAGGTCAAAATCTTGGAGAATAATTATCCTTTCCGAGTAATTTCCCCCCAGAAATTGCCGAGACAATATATATGTCTTCGTCTTGCAATCTGAAATGACCATATTTTTTCTAAGCAAGATGTAATGGAAAATTTTTTGGAGAGCTTAAACCGTCATCAAAGCCAAACTTCTGACATGAGTATATTGGATCTCGGCATCGTTGAGTTTCTGACTTATATAGGATATGGGATGTTTAGTCCTAATGTCATCTTCTTGGACCAACACCATAGTTGTAGTAGATATCATGGCAGCGAGATACTGGAAACAATCAGACTTATAGTCAGGGGGATATAAGAGAGAAGCTTGAACTAGTGCATCTTTCAAGGCATCAAATGATTTCTGTGCAGTGTCATCCCAATGGAAGGGAATCCATTTCTTTAGTAAGCAAGTAAGTCCTTTGGTCATCTCGGTGTAATTAGGGACGAATCTCCTAAAGAAGCTATGTTTCCCTTGGAGTATTTGTAACTAAACTAAGGAGGAGGGCGCAGGAAAATAAAAAATTTCATGAACTTTGAGAGGATCAATACGAATTCCTTGATTGGAGATAACAAAACCAAGGGGTTGACCAGAACCAACATAGAACATACATTTTTGTGGGTTAAGTCGAAAGTTATAGTGCCTACAATGGAGAACAATGGCTCGTAAATGAAAATGGTGATTAGCCTGATGCTTCGAATGAGAAGGGAGGTATTCCAAATAGAGTTGCAAGATATTCTTAATGGCCCCTGTGTTCTTGAGACCAAACTTTTTATAAGTGGAAGTACCCCAGGGAAAAATATTTTTTTTTATAGGTTTTTTAGCTAGGAGAATTTTGATTTGATTGTAACCCTATAATCCATCCAAAAATGAATAGATATCACAACTAGTGCAATCATAAACAATCTGGTCAATAAACGGGGTTGGGTAGTTTTCCTTTAGACAAGCTCGATTAACATCCCAGTAATCGACACATACTCAACTTGTGCCTTGTTTCTTTATGGCAGGGACTACGGATCAAACCTAATTGATTAAAGGAATGAGATATATGAAACTAGCCAAAAGAATCTTTTCAAATTCATATTTTATCTTGGCAGTCTCCTTAGGATGGACCAAATGGAGGCGTTTCTAGACGGGTTAGCATTAGGATACATTTTAATTTCGTGCACCACTATTGTTGGGTCGATACCTGGAATTTCCTCATACATCCAGGAAAAGACATATTTGAACACAAAAAAGGGCTTGATAGGTCTCGACTTTAGATGAAGAACAGGATGGTCGGATGTAAATATTTCCAAATATTCCTTGATTTTTCAAAATATTGAGAGGAATGGTTTCTTTGATATTCGAGTTTCTTTTCAGAGTCAATCTCATGAATGGAAACATAATTTGTAGAGGGTTCAATTAAATTAGGTAGATACATCCTACTCAGATTATCTTCTATGGAATCAGGAAGGGAGGAATGATGATGATGCTCGTCCCATGACGTGTCTTCTAACATCATGATCTCCATGATGCTTTCATCGATTTAGAATATACGTGAGAAAGTATCAGAGGGCATTCCATAATCCATATATCGACCTATCTAATTGATTGAAGAAAAATTATTGGCCGTAGAAACCTAATGGATGGCTTTGTAATCTTTCTAAACAGGGCTAAGATGCATCCAGTCGCTAAAAATTTGGATGTTCGTTTCATCTGGTACAGTCTATGGATCAGCCAAAATCGTAGAGGATGATATCATATTCAAATAAGCAAATAAAGGTGGAAAGTTGGAAGGGGGAGGATGGGGAGGGGAGGAAAGTCCCCATAAGCGACGAATCCTTCAATAATACAACTCCAACATGTTGATGGGAATGTAGGGCTTCCCATACAAGAGGGACACTTCCAGTAACATTGGAATCAGAGGAAAAGAAGTTTATTTGATCTATAGCTATGATCCTGCCTTTATGAGGAAAGGCGATCATCCTGAGGTAAGTTGAAATAATGACAACCATAACATAGGCCCATATATGTCCTAGTAGAATATTATAATCAATAGTTCCATCAATAACTTCTATTTCAAAAGAGATGGTTTTTCCCCCAAGTTCCCCTTGGATAGAATTCAAATTCCCACAGGGTTTATATGTCCTTCCATCAAAGGATTTTAATGTGGTGGTCAATTGATTTAGTTGAGGTGAACCAATCTCTTTTCAGCAATACATAGACATGATGCAGTTCAAGTCTCCCTCGTACAAAATATATCGATGAATGTTCTTACCATGGATAGTGACTTGAATCATAAAATCTAACTGATATGGAAGCCAAGGAGAATAGTTTTCATGAGAAAAAACCACTAGGTTGGAATCCGATGGGTCCATACATTTGATAGTCGATAACAAGGCCTTATTTTAGGTGGGGAAGTTTTGGAACACCTTAAGAGTGGACATGGCTAGTGGCGATTGAGCCAAGTCTTCAACCACATTGAAATTTTGGGCAGCTCTTGAATGAGGGTTATAAGAAGATCTATGGATAACAACCTTCGGAGCCTTGATAGTCAATTCCAGAGGCGGAACAAAATCAAATGAGGTTGGTGTCGAATTAGCACCTTGATTAGTATCCTAACCATTCAGTGGATTCCTAATACCATACTATTTGTTCTGAGTGGCCACGAAAACATTAGATCTCATATTTGAGGAGGAAATCATCAAAAACGTTAGAGTAAGTGTGTTCCTTAGAAACCATATGATTCTCCTGATTTGGAAAAGGGTCGGTCAAAACAGTGGGAGAAGTGGATGATTTAAGAAATTAATTCACTTCAGCACAGTGCAGACAATCATAGGTAAAGTGATCCTCATTGCAAATCAAGCATGGATATCAAGGCTTTCATTTCTCATCAGAAGACAAATTTTTTTGTTTATATTGCAGTCAGGAATATTTTTTTTTCTTACCTTTACCTTTCTTCTTATTTCCATGTTGTTTTTTAGATTTTCCTTTATCAGATGAAATGGAATTTATCTTGGAAGTAGAAGCTGCAATAGGGTGGGAATGAGGGTTTTGAGCAGGAGCAGGAAGAGCTATACCAGATGGTTTAATCGCTGACTGCAAACTAGAAAAACCAATAATTCCATCAGCATCATGAGATTCTTTACCAAGTGGAAGATGAACAATGTTGAAGTTTGCGGAGCATTTGGTATCTTATCATAGAGCATGCCTAATTGGGAATAAACTAGATCTAAATATTGAGCACCAGCAATAACCTAATTTTCGCTAATGACTCCACCTTTGGCCACTTCTTCTATTATACGAGTTACTAGAGATTTGAAGAACCATTCCACCAACAAATTATTGGGAAAAAAGGTGTTGACCAACCAGTGACGACACCTCCACTCATGAATGTTATATAAAATATGAGTGGAATATGATTGTTTTAAGTTAGTAAATAGTTTAGTTCTAGTTTTGTATCTAATGGGAAATTGGAAATGTGTTAGGAAGGGGGTGGATAAAGTACTAAAATCATGAAACGATGCAATAGGTAATTCAATATACCATTTAGTTGCAGTACCTATAAGAATTTGTTGGAAAAGATGTAGTCGAATGAAATCATCATCAAGGGAGTTGGATGAATACCATAGATGATACATCATTACATGGATAAATGGGTTTTCTCTAGGATTCACATTGAAATTTGGCATATCAAATGGAAACTTAGTGGGAATAATTGGCCACCATGGCGAATGAGCGATGGGCTCATTAGTAAGCCAAGTTAAGTCAAGTAATTCGAGAGTAGACACAAAAGGAAACTGCCAATTAAATTCCAAAGGAGGTTGACCTGGGTAAGAAGGAATGGCCTAGAAAATGGTTACTTTCATTCCTGGATAAGGACAGTTTTGATATAAAGAACCTAGTTACTGGGATATGGAGGATGTTGATAACCAGCATACTAGTGAGTTTGTTTCCCAGCCCCAAGATGGAAGTAAAGCTTGGAATGGTTGGCTCTGGATTTGTTGGCTTTGAAAAGGCGCATGATGAGGTCCATATTGTTGGCCGATAGGGTTTTTTTATTTCCCCCTGTTATGGTGGGTTCACTTGAGACTGCACCAAATTTTGAATAATTTTACCTATCGAAACTTGAGGAGCACTTTACGCAAGAAATTGAGAAGATGAGGTACCTTGTACAGTTTGACTAAGCATTGCCTGAGAAGAAATAGATATCGTCAGAATGGGTTGTAAATTTTGGCTCACATATATTTGATATTTTTGCGGTGCTGATAGATAGATAGGACTTTATGATGAGGATGGTGCAGCTTGAGGATTCGGCAATTGATCCCAAAGCGAACCAGGTTGACCGGGGGAAGTAGGTTTCCAAACATTGGAAACCATTCCAAGATTAAGCAAACCATAATTAGGCAGATTACCATATTGATGCATACCAACAATGGGTTTCCTCCCTGCATAAGGAGGAGATGATAATGGAGGAATCTGCGACCCATATGGATGGTACCAACATAAGGAGAGTTAGGTTGCTGAGGATAGATTTTTCCACTTATATAAGGACCAGCTTGTTGCTCTATTGTAGGTGTATTCAGATGAAGAGGAGTAGACTTTGTGACATTCATAAGAGAATTACCAAAAAATATTCTCAAATTAGATCACATGGGCAATGTCCAAGGACTAGAAGCCACACCAGAGGAGTGCCAGAAAATGTAAGAGATAATTATTGATAACCAGGTGGGATGGATGGGACACCATAAAAATGAGTTTACGGTGATGTCGCGACCATAGATGAGGAAGTGACACATGATGTCTCGACCGTAGTGGTGGACACGAGTTTGGAGCTTGAATCGGCTCCATACATGGTTGGAAATCCCAAAAAATATTGTTTCCAAATATCGTTGGGAAAGCCCAAAGGATCAGGTGAAGGAGATTGTGTCAGAGTTTGAAGAGGCAAAAAAGGCCCAGTTTGATAAAAATGAATCCCATCTCAATGAACAGGAGAATAAGGATGAGTCTCTTCTTTAGGGATCTCTTCAATACTCAAAAATTCGTATGGAATAGTTTCACTATCAGGCCCAAGATATATTGGTTATGTCTAAGACAAAGGATGAGAAGAGGAAGGTCCCATTCAATCAAGTGAAGATGGTTGTGGCTCCTCAGGTTCAATAACCTCAAGAAACAAAGTGTCTGACTCAGGAAGGTTAGGTTTAGTGAGCTCAGCTAATGAAGTTTTAGGGACTTTTGTTTCAGTTTTGTTAGTGTCACCATCAGGGGTAATCTCGGGTTTCGACATCAAAGGGACAAAATATTTTGGAAATTTAGTATCAGGAGGAGGGCCAGAAGTAGTGCTTGAAGTTCTTTCTTTGGTACTTTTTGTTTTCTTATTTCATGGACATCAGTTCGTAGTAGCCTCTAGAGGTAGAGGAGGCATATTTTTCATTTTACGCAAACGAAGGGGAGGGGAATTTTTTTCTTCCACGTTGGAAAATAAATTGTATTAACACAAAAATAAAGAAATAAAAAAGAGGATAATCTAGGCATAAAGGATTACCAAGCAACCATGAACTGCAATATACACCTTGGCGAACCAAGGAATTAACGTATGGCAGCCAATCTCTTTGAATGTTGTGTTTGGTGTATCATGGTGTGCAATACTACAAACTTGGTTACCTATGGATGTATAGAAACCTATTGGGGACTCTCAAAATATACTCGAAAATACATGAGAATGCAATTTGTAGTAATGTTTTCTAATGTGTATTCATTCGATGAGAGCGTTCCCATATAATTTTCATGCATGGAACTCCATCCGATATAACCGAAGGTACGTGGAGAACGATATTATACACTTACATACATGGAACGGGATTTCACCCTCAGGATGCAACGCTGGAAAAAAGCAACATCTCCTACATTTAACGATGCCAGAACACATGTCTAGCCTAGACCTCTCGGTGTTTTCATTAATGTTACAAATGTTCATTAGGTTGATTCAATAGATTTTATTGTTTATATTTCATTAAGTTACAGTTTTATGACTCACCATGAATGTCACATAAATATCCTAAAATGAAAATCTAGCATGAGAAAGTAGGAATATTTTCTCTTTCAATGAAAAGCTAGCTAAGGAAGGGAAGAAACAATCAAGATGTAGCATATAATATGCAACAAACAAGATGCAAGATGCAATTTCCCTTTTCGATGCAATGATTCCTGATATAATGTACATGCAATACCCTAAGTGCCAAATGAAAATATTTTCTTCTCACCACACTTAATTTTCAAAATGAAGAAAAATAAGATGTAAAAGTTCAATTACCAATTCAATTACACTTTTCAGAACAAGGACTCAAATAATAATTCATCGAAGCAATCATAAATCAAACAAAACAAGTTTGCAAGTGACCAAATGATAAGAACAAATAAAATTGAAACCAATTCTTATAAAATTAAAACAAACATAAATGAAAACTAAATGGGGGTTTTAGAGAAACTGCAAGACACTGAAGACTCAAGGAATCTCAGCTCGAAGCAGGATGATGAATGAGAGGCTAAGAAAAAAAGGAAAAACTTTTTCAAAAATAGGGATTGACACTGGTGAAGATAGGGTAACAGTGGTTTGAAATGCTCGTACAGAGTGCGCCATGGTGAGGTGCAATGCTCTGTCAGAGGCACTGGCGGAGCCTTGGGCTTGGGAAATAGGTTTTTGAAGCAAAAATTAAAAAAAAGGTTGAATTAATCCACTTCCTGGGTTTGTTCCTGGTTGGATGATGCAACAAAGGTGTGTCAAGGAGGTAATAAAACACAAAGGATAAGGAAAAACACCAAGGGAATACTTTGTTTGCTAGTATAGTCACCAATTTGTTATACAGGATTTACGATTGTGGACAAAGGTATCTCCCCTAGGTTTTTTGGTTAACCTATAGCAATATAGAGAAAACGCATTATTTTTCCTCAAATTAAATAGATGATGGAGTGATGCCTACCTGGAATCCATCACATGCTTTGCACCTTCTTTAGCTTGGAAGTTCCAATTCCAACTTCGCTAGCCAATATTAGATCCTACACAGTCAAATAACACAAGCCATGAAAATATGAAATGTATGCAGTATCATCTAAATACTCTATTAAATATATCAACATGGTATTGAAATAAGTGAAATATCTACATCACAATATAGGAGAACAAAGAATTATTTTCATTAATATAAATGGAAGGAGATTACAAACATAAGTGGCACTCGATCTTGTATAAGAGATTCTCCAAGTTGTTAACTCATCCTTTCCTTGTCAAAATATGCACCTCCATTCACCCGATGCCTGAGATGATAACTATTTACTGCAACAACATAAGTGAAAAATCACTCTCAAAAGCCAACCAATACCTATAGCATATGAAAGGGTAAATATATAGGAGGGAGGGGTAAGGCGGGATTCCTTATCCAATTACCATTCTAGGGATTTAGATCCAACTTTGATGGAGGGATAGGATGAAAGGATAAGTGGTGAAAACTCCAAATTAGGGTAACATAGGATATGAATGTCAATCCAAATAAAGTAGTTGAAACAAATTCTGGAAACTCCTAGAAGGTGGAGCTTCTGGAGTCCTACTCATTCTCCCGAAATTATAAAACCAACGCAGGTGCAAAGGAGGGAAACTTTTTGGTGACCAATGCTAGCCATAGTGGAGAAACCTGTAGGTGAACACACCCCATTAGGATTGCAAGGAGCGTTGGTCCTCAAACTGGCTTAGATAGGGTAGTTTAGGGTTGAAATTATGAGGGATTAAAGGTAAATTCTTAGGGATT
This sequence comes from Pinus albicaulis, assembly GCA_034641835.2. Lineage (NCBI taxonomy): Eukaryota > Viridiplantae > Streptophyta > Pinopsida > Pinales > Pinaceae > Pinus > Pinus albicaulis. Next base: position 119,262 of record JAXQQM020078740.1, on the reverse strand, counting down.
TATGCAAAATTATGAGAAGGGGAGTAGGATATTGATTAATCCCATTAGAAGGCTCACTTTGATTGGATGTGACAAAATGGCCTATAATAATGGTTTACCATCTATAAATGCACCAGAGCTACATATAAAATGGTTCAGCATGGAATTTTTTTTTTGAAAAAATAAAAAATCACAATGCACTAAATACCAAAATGCACTAGTGCTTGAATATTTGCTAGCACCTGACTCCTTCATATAATAAAACATATCAATGATATTTTATAATAACATCCTAATGCGGTAAATGTATAAGAACACCCTGGGGTATCTTATAAAGCATATCGATAAACGGTTTCTAATCTCTAAAAAGAATATCGGTGCTATTATAAAACCACAACACCAATGTGTTACCTGTAATGTAAATCCCCAGGGCATCTCTATAAAGCCCTAAGATAATTAAAAAAAAAAAAAAAAACATGGTGCTTTTATATCTTGCCCTGTTGTGCTTTGTGAAACACACTAGAGGTGGGTTAAATAAAAAAACCCTGTAATATCCCAAAATTGGGATTGCCTAGCAAGCCTGCTGAAATAACACACTTCTGGGAGATTTATGCACAGAAGTGAGTTTGAAGCCCTTGGATCCCTTAGATCAGTAGATCTGGAGTCTAGATCCAAAAGGGGAGCAAAAACAAATCAAACTGGGTGTGGTAAATAGATCTCCCACCATCTAGTATAGCTGAAAAACACCCTACAAGAGGGGTTGCAGCTATGCACAACAAACTGCTTCAGAAATAACGTAGTATTGGAAAGCATGAGCAGGAGGCCATAAAATAAGATCAAATTGTGAATATACAGTAGCAAATCAGAATTACAATGATGCTCTTACATTATACAGTAGAATAGAGGAGACAATAGAGCAAAAAATCTTCAGAAAAGAAGGCTGCAACACATATATAAACTGAAAAATGGCTTAACAATGTTATTTTATGGAGCTTCAATAGCTTAATTTTACACTTCAGATATAGAACAGATCTATGGATGAAATATTAGATCTATTTCAGATCTATGCTCTAGAAAAACTCTATTACAAGATCCCCTTGGGGTTTTGACCAAATCATGCATTACAAAGAGTAGATCTGAGTTTTAAGTTGCAGATATGTAAAATGATTCAGGAATTTTTGAAGATGAATTTACATTAAAATATATCATATTTAAATAGAACATGGATCAGCAAGCTAATCCATGGATCACCAAGTGAAAGGCAAAGCCCAACACTAGAGATCTCTCATAAAAAATGGGATCAAAACACCCTGCAAAACCTCCACTGAAAATGACGCAGTCCCTCAAGGGAAAATGCGTTGTAGCTTGAATAACAGAGATGGCCTGATGCCAGAATACAAATCTAAAGCTCAAACAATGGATGCACTCTTCCAAGAGGTTGAAAGACACACTCAATGAGAAGAGGCTCCAGTACAAGTTAGATCTGAACAGATCTAGAGTTCGACTTGTTGTAGACTACAAAAGCAAACAAACCCTCACTAGATCTACATTGCAGTTGGAAGTAGAGCTTGGCCTAAAGCCTGATAGTGGATCAAATCAACAAAACTCCTCTAAGAATCCTCAATGGAAGAGGTGAAATCCTTGCATAGGAACTCCAAGTGCTAAGCAGCACAATTCTCCATTAAACAACAGAGAATGGTATTTGTCTAAAAAGACAAGATACTTAGAAATGTAGAAAATCAACAATCTTCTCTTTTTTCCTTCCCCTTCCTTTTATAATATGAAAGCCTTTGCAAACCCTAAACCAACTTGATGAGTTAGCTTTTTTCAAATTAGGGGCCTCCTTCTAGAACTGTGCTGTCCTTTCATGAGGTACATTGAATCTAGACAACACTATAGATTTGGTCAAGGTTGACCCAATATCATAGCTCAAACCCCTTTCACACCTGCAATTGATTTATTTACATGTCCCAGAATTATCCATGTTCATATGGGAATTTATTTATTCATTCTTTTATGAGTATTACATGTCCTCCTTTATTCAATTATTCATGCAACAAAAAATGAGACAAAATTGCATACTTCTCTTAGCTTAGGCTAAGTAGGAATATTATAGTCCTCCCCTCTAAAATGTTGCTTGTCCTCAAGAAACTGATAGGGTGAGAGCTGTAGTACTTCCCCTCCTCCATTGCTCACAGCATCAATGATCAATTCCTCATCATAAGCCAAGTGTTCATCAAGCCAATACATCAAGAATTGTTCCTCCAAGGTCAACATAAGATGTGCATAGTCCATCCCACCAGGAGTGAAAAATTCAACAGAAATAAACATGGCTGGAGCAATGCTCCATCTAAAACATGTAGCATGAGCTACAGGGAGAAGTTCCAATCCATGTGGTACATACAAACTGCCCATCCTCCCTCCATACTATCCCATAAACAATACAGCTATTTCATCCAAGTATGGAAGAAAGACTACATATATGCAAACAAAAATCTGAGCTTGAGGAGGTGGGTCAAAATCCCACATGTGATTCCAGCGCAGTGAATCTCCTACCTGCATTAGATCAAGGTGTGGTAAGTGGCATTCCCACCACACATTTTCTGCATGAGTCACCTTAACATGGCTGAAGATGTTAGATAAGTTTGGTGCCTTTGGAAAGCACCCATCAAGAGAAGGAATCTTCCTTTGCACAACAAGGGAGTAGCCAAGTTCAACATTTCTATTGGCCCACGAAAAGTCATGAGATCCACATGATCTCTCACTCCCTTTAGGAGTCATATCCTGCAAAAAAATGGTAAAATAATATGACAAATCAGAAGATAAAGCTTTCTCTACATGATCACATCTTTTACCATCAAAGTTCCTCATACACATGGAGTTGTGCATGGGCATTCCCCTCCTCTCAAAAGAAGGAAGGAATGGCTGAAATGAATCTTACGTAGAGTCCATTGGTTGTCCCAACTCCACATAGCTCATGCACTCTTGAAAGTGCTGATGTAGTTCCTCTCTCAAGCCTTCCCAATCAAAGCTCCTCATGATCAGGGTATAGATCTTCATTGAATGCATATGGCTGAGAAAGAATTATTTATGTCCCCCTTGTAGTATCTTCTGCTTGAGATTGGAATCTCTAGCCAAGAATACCTTACCATGATGATAGATGACTCCCCCTTGGACTGAGTAGCCCTCTTCTTGGTGCATGTCATCTAGTATCATACTTGTATGGAGATATTTGGAATACTCTACAAGCAGCTGAGATTTCCAATACAGATCCACAGTGTTCAACAATGACATCGCTGATGATACATCCATGGAAGTGTTTTTCATGTTGTTGATCTCTTCTCTAACATCTCTCATGCCAAATTTGTGTGTTGGAAGGCTTTTCCTCCCATTCTTCTCCTCCCACAGTGCAGATCTAAGAAAGGGAGAGGTTGATAATGATGCAGGAAGAATATTTCCCTCACTCTTGAGCTTTTCCAAGCCCTCCAGTGATGTAGCTTAGTCTCCCATTGCTCCAATCCCTCCTAGATCTAGATTTGGAGAAGCACTCTGCGAGGCCTCCCCCACAAGATTTGAATTTGGTGGCCTCCCAGGTGGTTTTCCACTAGATAGGAATGTCCCTTGCATAATTCTCATGAACATAAGAGAAGGGACTATGAGATCCTTGTTTCCACTGTGCAAGTCCATCTCTATTGTTTGTGTGGAAGTGTTAGGTGAGGGATGAGTATACATGCCTTGGATCATTTTGGGTTTACCACTCTTCATGTCCACCCACTCCATCTGCAAAGCTTTCCAATCAGTGGTGATTTTTTCCAATGTAATCAACCATTGGACACTAAAACTGATATTGGTGTCTGGCATGTCAACTACAAAAAAGTGATCCAACAAAGTGTAGGACCCCATTGTAGGTTTTAACCCTGAACAGAAATTATCTACACACGAATCTTATAACAGAAAATAAACAATAGCGAGATCATAAAACATAAAATAGATAAACACAGAGATTTTTCCCTAGATCCCGAATCGGGACAACCAGCTTGATTTTTCATTATATTCCTTTTAGTGTTACAACACATATATATACATGCCGAAGCATACATAAACCCCAATCCATAAACCCTGGATTAGAACATAACCGTAGTTCCCTTGACTGGATCTACAAAAATAACAGGGGCCGAAAACCATCGTACCCCAAAACCATGTGCAAAACCATGCACAAAACCATGGACGTGGACTACCCACCGGAAATTAAGGACCAAAAATTTTCTCCGCGGCGCTGCCCCGGACCCCGACAGGGGGGGCTACCGCCCCCCCTGTGACCCCCCCGTTGCGCCCAGCGCAAATAGGGGGCTATCGCCCCCCCGCGCATGCTTAGACGTGGAAAGAATATAACACATACCCAACATTATCCCACTTGTTGTTTTCTTTCCACAGGGGGTCACAAGAGAGCTTAGTCATTGGCCCAATTCTTCAACACCCATTGTTTATCTACACCAAGAGAACTTCTGAGTGCTCACAGACTTTGTTAATGCATCTGCAACATTCTTCAAAGTGTCCACCTTTACCAGCAACACCCTTTTAGCCTCAACCATATCTCTAACAAAGTGATATTGAACATCAATGTGCTTTGTCTTTGAATGATAAACAAGGTTCTTAGCCAAGAAAATTGCACTTTGGCTATCACAGTCTATCCTTATAGCTTGTTGTACCAACCCCATACTTGAACACAATCTCTGCAACCAAATTGATTCCTTGCTTGCATGAGTGGCTGCTATGTATTCTACCTCTGTAGTTGAAAGAGCCACTACAGACTGTCTTTTACTCATCCAACTGACTGCGCCTCCAAATAAGCTAAACACATACCCACTTGTAGATCTTTTTTGGTCTAGATCTCCAGCCCAGTCTGCATCAACAAAACCATGAATGTCCAACATTCTTTCCAATCCTGGTCTTCCCTGGTAGCACAAGCCATAATCACTAGTGCCACGTAAATATCTGAAAACCCGCTTCACTATTGTCCAATGCTCCTTCCCTGGGTTTGACATAAACCTACTTAATACTCCCACTGCATGTGCAATGTCTGGTCTAGTACAGACCATTGCATACATCAGGCTACCCACTGCACTTGCATATGGAACACGAGACATATACTCCTCTTCTTCTTGTGTCTTGGGACACTGTTCAGCAGACAGCTTTACACCTACGGGAATAGGAACATTCACCGGTTTACTATCCTGCATATTGAACCTCTGCAATATAGTCTCGACATACTTCCTCTGGTTTAACCAGAGCTTCCTCTTTGCCCGATCTCTCTTAATTTCCATGCCCAAAATATATTTTGCAGCACCCAGATCCTTCATGTCGAATTTGGAGAACAGTTGGGTCTTCAAATCTTGGATAATTTCTTTGTCATTTCCAATCAACAACATATCATCCACATACATGACCAAATAAATAACACGGTCACCAATTAATTTAAAATAAACACAATGATCCTCCTTGCTTCTGGTGAAGCCAAGTCCCCGTATATAGGTATCAAATTTCTGATACCACATCCTTGGTGACTGTTTTAACCCATACAGAGACTTCTTCAACCTGCATACTAGTTCTTTCTTACCCTTCACCATAAAGCCTTCGGGTTGCTTCATGTAGATCTCCTCTTCTAGATCCCCGTGAAGAAATGTTGTCTTCACATCCATCTGTTCTATCTCAAAATCAAATGCAGCAGCAACAGATAAAAGTAATCTAATAGAAGTAACTTTGGCAACAGGAGAAAAAATATCACCAAAATCAATTCACGGCACCTGGGAATAACCTTTCGCTACCAACCGAGCTTTGTATTTCTCCACCTTGCCTTCTACATTCATCTTCTTCTTAAACACCCATTTGCTCCCAATGGGCTTCCTTCCAGCCGGCAACTCCACCAGATCCCATGCATCGTTTTTGTGCAAGGATGCCATTTCATTAACCATGGCCTCCTTCCAGAGTTTTCCATCCTCTGAATCTACTTCCTCCCTCAAAGTTCTGGGATCATCATTAGTTATAGTTAAGGCAAAACCTGAACAAAAAGCAGATGGACTATACCTTTCTGGTTGCCTTCTTTCCCGAACTGATCTTCTCAAAGCTGGAGTTTGTGGCTCTTCATCTTCTGAGTCTTCTTCTATTGTAGAGTCTGATTCATCCTCCTTTAGCTCAAACTCTATCTTCTCAGGTTCCTTTGATAGGACTTCATGTTTAACAAAATCTTTCACTTCTCTAAACACCACATCTCGGTTGTACACAACCTTCTTTGTTTATGGGTTCCAAAGCTTGTAACCTTTTAAACCATCCTTATACCCAATAAAGATGCACCTTTCAAATTTATTATCCAACTTGGTCCTTTTCTCCTTTGGAACATGTACATATGCATCACATCCAAATAACCTTAGATGTGAAATAGAGGGTTTCTTACCAGTCCATTCCTCATGTGGGGTCTTATCCTCTAACATTGATGAAGGTGATCTATTAACTAAGTAACATGCAGTCTCCACTGCCTCTGCCCAGAATTCTTGTCCTAAATCGGTACCACTGAGCATGCTTCTTGCCTTTTCCATCAGTGTTCTATTCATTCTTTTTGCAACTCCATTTTACTAAGGTGTGTATGGAGTAGTCTTCTGCCGTGCTATACCACACTTCTTACATAACTCTTCAAATTCCTTCTTGCAGAACTCCCCACCATTATCTGTCCTCAACGCCTTTATCTTCTTCTCTGTCTGGTTTTCCACCAGAGCCTTAAATTATTTAAATTTTTCAAAGACTTCAGATTTCTTCCTGAAGAAATATATCCATGTATTCCTTGAGAAGTCATCTATGAATGAAACATAGTACACAGACTTTCCCAGTGATGGAACTGACACAGGCCCAAACACACCACTGTGCACAAGTTCTAATATCTTGTTTGCCCTCTTAGCACCAGAAGGAAAACTCACCCGATTCTGCTTCCCATATACACAATGTTCATACAAATCGAAATCCAGAGAACAATTAGACATACCTTCTACCATACCATTTCTATGTAGTATCCGAAGGCCCTTCTCTCCAATATGTCCAAGCCTTTGATGCCATATCATGGTCTTTTCTCCAGAGACAGCTAGACTTTCCATCCCACTTTCAGGAACCAAGGCCCCATTTACACCCATCAATACTTCGGTGCTACCTATATATCGCTTTTGTATGACCCTCAGAACTCATAGCATTAATACTAGTGTACGAACCATCTTGCCGAGCATCTTTCTCGAACACTGTTTTTACACCTACATCATCCATCTTGCTTACAGAAATCAGATTTCTAGCCAATGCAGGAATATGCAGAACACCAGGAAGTGTTCTAATCCTCCCACCTTGCAGCTTCCAGCTTGACTTTTTCCACATCCAATGATTCTAACCTTCCTATCATCACCTAATGAGACATCACTACCATCATATTTCTCATACTTGTAGAACCACTCCCTATAGGGAGTGAAGTACATGTGTATTTGATGAAGAAGCCAACACATCCCCACCTTCATCCGAGGTGGTTTTGGCTCTTACGTGAGGCATCATCAGATCCCGTTCCTTTCGTGAGCTTTAGATCCGTAGTCCTTTTATAGTGCCCTTCCTTTCCACATTTCCAACACACCTTTACAAACTTTCCAGAGATTTAGATCTCCCTCTAGATTTAGATCTCCCACTCGAAACCTTATTCTTGTTTCTATTCTCGGGACCTTCATCGTATAGATAAGGCATCTCCATTCTGACCCTCCATATTTCTCCATCTCATTTCCTCCAAATGTAAAGGTCGAGACAATGTCATTAAAATTCAAGGTAGTCAGGACATTACCTATTGCAAACCAGATCGTCCTACCTAACTGGGTAGAGAACACAAAAAAAATGATGCACTTATCTTCATCCGAGATTTTAATATGAACAAAGGACAAACTTGAATACTACGTATTGAAAGCATTTCTAGATGCTCTTTCAGCCGAGTCTCCATCATTCATCCTCGTGTTATACTTATTTTTCCACAGAACAATTTATTCACCGCAGACTTAGATTGGTACAAAATCCCTAGCTCGTCCTGGCTGGGTCTTCACCGTAGCTTCCCGAGATACATTCCAACAATACTAAATCTGAGACACACAACCGTATTGTGCTCTTTTCCTTTCGATCCGCTCTTCCACTTTCATCCTGGACATTGCCATTGGTTTAAGATTAGATCTACCATGATCCATCGGTCCTTATCCACCAGCCAGATCCTCCATCTTGAGCTTCCACAACTCAAAACTCGACCATTAAATTTCTCGATCTCTATCTTCTCTCCACTCACCATCTTCTTTCACCGCAAGAATCGATCCCGCGTATCTCCCATCGAAGGTCTACCTCGTGCCCGAGCAAAACCCTCACAAGAAATGGGCGTCCTCGAAGCCGAAACTCGTTTGATACCAAATGTAGGTTTTAACCTCATATAAAAATTATCTACGAAAAATCTTTAAAACATAAAATAAATAACAGTCTTGGTATAATAAACAACAACATAAACACAACAGATTTTCCCTAGATCCCAAATCTAGACGACCACCTTGATTTTTCATTATGTTCCTTTTAGTGTTACAACACATATATATACATGTTGAAGACATAAACCTTAATCCATTAACCCCCGGAGCTAGAAACATAACCGTAGTTCCCTTGATCGGATCTACAAAATGCCAGTGGGCCGAAACCATCATGCCCCAAAACTATGTGCAAACCCATGCACAAAACCATGGGTGGGTCTGCCCACTAAAATCCAAGGACCAAAATAATTTTTGCCGGGCGCTACCCCCGATTTCGATAGTGGGGCTATCGCCCCCCGTTACCCCCCCCGCACGTGACTAGCTGGGGAAAGAATATACCACAAAACCCAATAGAATGTCCTAATGTGATGTGGTATTTATAACAAAAGTAAACCATTCTTTTGGATGTAAAGGAAGAAGAATTGTCTCGGTGGATATCTTCTGGGCAACCAAATCTGTGACAGGATGTTGGTCTCAAGAAATTTTATAATGACTAAATCGGTGGCATTTCTAGAGGGGATGGATTCTATCCACTTGGTGAAGTAATCGTTGGCAAGAGAATCCACTTGTGTTGGGTAGATGAGGTAGGGTGGATCTCTCCAATGTAATCTAACCCCCATCATGGAAATGAGCTTCAACAATGATGTGGATGCAAAGTTAAAGGTGAAGAGTTTTCTCTTGCCATAAAAAAATTTGGCACTTATGGCAAGTCATGACTCGCCTAGGTGTCGTGGGATAAAGAGTGGGCTGTAGTAGCCAGCTCTAAGGATCTTTGGCTATGGTTTTCCAGTAAAGATGGCCCCCACACTCTCCCTCATGCATTTCATGCATGATCTTACCGCATCTTCCTCGGCTAAACACTTAAGCAATATACTCATTAGGATTCTTCCAATACAAAACTCCATCTATAATGCATAAATTTTAAATCATTTTGTTTCCAAGAATCTAGCTTTGTCTTTGATGAGGTAGGAGGGGGGCATTAAGATAAAAAAGTACATATAGGATATCAAAGATACCAAGATGAATTCAAAAATACTTCTTTAATATACAGGAGTTGTGCATTCTTCTTGTTCTTCTAAAGAATCAACCAAATTCATATCTAGTGCTTGGAAATTTGATTGCCTACAAGTTTTGCAAGTCCTTGTTCTTTAATCAATTTAGTGGGTCTGATTTCTAAGTCATATTCTAAAATAATAGCAATCCACTTTCCTCTTTACCATTTGGTCTTGATTCAAAATGTCTTTGACAACTATGTGTCAAACATAAGCAATGATATGAGAACGTAAGATATAAACTCAAAGTCTTTCAATGCTTTAATCAATGCAAAGGCTCCGTTTTTCCATGATGTTGTACTCTTAGGGGAGCATCTTAAGGGCTTTGATGAAGAAATCTATGGGCTATTCTTGCCCCATCATGTTCTTTTATAACAATACCGGCACCGCGTATGTTCCGATGCAAGTGAGAAAATATAGAAGTCTTTGGTAAAATCAGATCGATTAGAATTGGTGTTTGGGTGAGTGTCATTATCCGCCCAAAATATTGTTCGCTTCCAAGGTCCACTTAGCTACTATCTCGTTTTTGAGCATGTTTGTAATATTCCTCAAGAGTTCAAGAAGGTTGGGGATGAATCTCCCCCAAGAAGTTGATTTTCCTGAATGAAATATTGCAATTCCTTAATATTTCTAGGATGGCTGATTTGCAATATGCTTTCAATTATTTTGTGGTCTATTTTGATTCCTTCTTTAGAGATTATGTGGCCTAGGATTTTTCCTTCCTAGAGACCAAACAATGTTTTCTTGGGATTCAAAGATAGGCCATATTTCCTACACTTTTCAAAAACTTTTCTCAAGTGGACTAAGTGCTCTTCATCGGTCTTAGAGTAAATAAAGGATGTCATCAAGGTAAATGACTATTAAGTTGTTGGACATTGGATAAACCAACGTCCCCCATGTGTTTCTATTATTGACTAACCGCCTTTCGTGGATCCTTATCTCCGGCGATGCGATCACACAACACTGCGGTTTTGGTCTAACGACACCGTGATTCCCAACAAGTGGTATCGCAGCGCAGGTCACAAGTTCGATACACACCTGCCGTTGGGGGGGAGATTGTTGGACATTGGATAAACCAACGCTCCCTTCGTGTGTTTCGCGACATGGACTAACTCGCCTTTCGTGGATCCTTATCTCCTCGGCGATGAGATCGTTGACTAACACCTCGCGGTTTTGTCTAACGACAATCGTGATTCCCAACATAAGTAGCCTATGTATTCAAAAATCTATGTCCATGGCCCTTTGGAAAGTGGCCCCACATTCATCAACCCAAATGGAATTTTGACATACATGAATGTACCCCAAGGTGTGGTGAAGGTAGTTTTGGTACTGATCACTTGGGAATACTAGCACTTTTTTGTAATTCCGAAAAGCCATGTGCTAGTGAGATTATCTTAGATCCAACTACCTTTGAAGTATGTGATCCATTTTAGGCAAGGGGTATTTATCTTAAGGAGGTCTCCGTTCAGATTTCTAAAGTCAATGCAAATTCTAATCTCTCCGGTCTTCTTCCTAACCGACACAAGGTTGGAAACCCACTCAAGTATCTAAGGGGAACTATGATCCCGACATCATACATCTTTTTAATTTCTTGTTCAACTAAAAGTAGTAAAACATGGTTTATTCTCCTTAACTTTTGTTTCAAAGGTTTCGATTTCTCCTTGAGAGGGATTTTATTTTGAATAATGCTTGTGTCATATGATTTCAAATATTGATACCCCCATGCAAACACATCTTCAACTCCTTAAAAAGCTCAATATACTTCGTTTTATGTGAGGAGTGGAAGGGTCTTGGAGAGTTTGATCATTTTGGGTTCCTTTATGCTTCCTAAGTTGAAATCCTCTACATCACTTCGATAGATTCTATCTTTGGTTTTTTAGCCATCATTAAAGTCAAACAACTCTTCTAATGGTGCAAGGCCCCTTGGTATTGTGTCATTTTTACATTGTAAGACTCAAAAGTCCTTTTTGCTCAGGGTCCTCAAACATTTCTACCTCATAAGGACGTCTAAGGCATTTATATCAAAGAAAGAGGACAGCTCTATTTCATGGGCTTGTTCTTCAAAGAAAACATCTTTCTCTTCGCTCTGCCGGATTTTGTCAATGTAAATTCATACCTAGATTGCGAAAATCATAAATTTGTTCATCAATTTCAAACACTTGCCAATGGTTAATGTTGTTAGCAATCAGAGATGCTGTTTGACTTTGACAATGTATTGTCACTCTCAGAATCAGCATTTGGAAATTGTCGACAAAGAAAAGGCAAACTCATTGGCGTGACTATTTTGGGCTCTAGGAATGTAAGAGCTTATATTTCTCAAAAGTTTTGAGGAGGTCTAGGGCTACATTTTTGTACTTCTTAATCTTGGGTTCTTTGCCGAATACTCACCTTTGATTTGTTTAATGATAAGTTCAATCTCCTTGGCAAAATTTTCTTAGCTCCTAAGTCTTTGAGTGTAGGCCAAGGAGGAGAGCCTCATATTCTGCGTAATGTTATTAGTGCACCGAAAATCTAGTTTGTATGAATAATCTTCATTTGTGTTACATCCGCATACCCGCTCCCTAACCAAATTTCTGCTACAAGAGCCATCAAAGCTTATGTTCCAAAGTGTTTCTATTTCATGTTCACCACTATGTTGTTGTTCAGATCGTTAGAGTTTTGGATGATATGTTCTTCTACTGGAGGATATATTTGAGTGTTCTTGGAGGGGCCTAGTTCTTTGTCATTTTTCACCTTTCACCAATGTCATTTTCATTATAGCTGAAGATGAAAGAATCCAAATATGAAATGAATGGAATAAACAGGGTGTTTTTTTGCCTATCTAGGCTACTCACCATACTTCATGTGGGATTCCCGTATAATCTCCTAGTTTGATTGAAGACAGTGGATAGTGGCATATGACATGTCCATTTGGAGGTCGCCCCGAAAGTTTGGCTCCCCATGATCCGGATAAAAGCACTCCATACTTCGGGGGAATATTAGCAACAACTATGGTGTCCATGACTAGGCTTTTAAAGTGTGTATTTACAGCGTATTAACAAAAATATCCTTAATTAGGCTCAAACACTCGACTCTACTCAAATCGAATGAGTACAAGTCTTTGTAAGGTTTAGTTATTTCTAGGACTAATCTCTCCATCACAACTTTAGGCATAAGGTTGTGCGAGGCACCGCAGTCTATCATGGCATTGTGTGATATTTTGTCATGTATGTTTAGGCTGATATAGAAAAGGAGGATAGCTCCTTCTTGATATTTTTCCTCAACCTCATGTCCAAACAATAGCTCTAGTTTGTCATCAATCAAGTTTAGAGTGTCCGTATCGTTCCCTATGTTCAAAAATTTCAAAACTTGGGACTTGAACATATCCCGAGTTACCAATTCAAAGGAGAGGCATAGTTATCTTGATTTTAGAAACTTCTCCTTCAAAACTCGAAAGGTAATTTGTTTTGGGCATGTTTACACGCTTTCTTTATCAGCCATAAATTTTTCTACATTTTTAATTTTCTCGATTCTAATTTTGGGCTTTGGACAAAAGAGTTTTCTAGGCCACTAGTGGGCACTAGGGCAGCTTCTTTGTGTCACCACTTGGTCACATAGTTTTTCCGTTTGGACCATTTTCTTAGCCATGGTGTCAGTATTGTCCGTTTTCCTCTTAGAGACATTTTCTGTGGGTTTTCCAATAGTAGTGTCTAAATTTTTCTTCTTGGAGTTGTCTTGTCTTTTCTTACTCCTAAGATCATATTGCCTATGGACTTCCATTATGGCATTTTCAAATCCCAATTTGTAGTCTTCTTAATCCTCATAGTTTGTTTCCCGCTTGATTTGAGGAGAAGAAACCGTGTTCCTCTTCCGTGAGAAAAACAACACCTCATTATCAAAGCCTATTATGTTTTCATGGTTTTCAAGCTATTCAATGCCTCTTTCCTCCTCATCTACATAGTTATCTTGAATGGGGGCATGATTTGTTGGTCATTGTCTCTCTGTTCGATTTGGGGGGGATCTCTTTCCTAAGTTTTGATTCCTATTTCTGCTTGGGGATTTGATTGGTTTTCTCTAGGAGGCACTCTTTCGTTTGGTTGATCCTCTCCATCATTCTCTTCATGGTTATAACTTGGGTTAAGTCAATCTTGGAATCAAATGAGGAAGTTGAGGGCATAGTTTAATCTTTGTAGGTTACTCTCTTTTTTCCGATCTCATCCTGCTCCCTTTTCAATCGTGTTGGCTTCTACACTTATAGCCCCTCTTTTCTCGCATGTCTTCTAAAGTTAGGGGTTCTCTCTCTTAGTTAATAGGCCATGTCCGGATCAAATACTTATGGAAATTTTACTAATGCTAGGCCTTGCGGGGGTTTCATGTGAGGTGGGAGGGCATTTTAGACATTGTTAAACCCGGTGCACACACTGTACGCTTTCCCCATATTGTTCCTCTGAGATTGTCATATTCTAAAAGGATTTGAGGGGGTTTCTTTGATTTCCCACTTGTTTATGAAATTTTGGTAGAGAGAAGGGAGATCATGGATGCCGTTGGGAGTGTTTTTAAACCATTTTTTGGCTTCCCCTCTCGACTCTAGGCAAACATCCTCATTTTCATGGTTTCCTCTTCTAATTCCATGTAGTCAAAAGCATCATTTATTATATCTACATGCTATTGCTATGGTAGATTTAGCCCCAGAAAGTGAAGGGATTCTGGATTGGTAGTCATTTGAAAAAGGTACTAAAGGTTGTGGTAACACTAGGGGCATACCAGTCGCCATGATGGGGAGGAATGGAATCCAAGGAGGCTTTACAAGGGGAGAGTTTGTGAGATGGGGATGGAGTGGTTTGCATGCTGGTGGTATGAATGGGTGTGGTGGAAGTACTTGGACCAGCAAAATGATTCTCAGAAGACTTGGGATGAAAAGAGCTAAAGTGGTGAGAACCCGGAAATCGTGGATCAGAAACCGGGTCAACTTGCTGCCATCAGCCACTGCCTTCCGATGTCAAAAAGGCCTCCATGATGGCTTGTTGGAAAGACTTTGTGTCTACATTACAGATCAACCCTTGGTTATCTGATTGAACCTATACAACCGGTTCAAAAAGAAAAAATTCCAAGGCTGGTAAAGGCGCAACACCGTCCCGAAAACTACAGTAGAATGGTGAAATTAGGGTGTTTTTCGAATTTTGGAGGACCAAAAACAACTCCAATTGATTTAAAGCTTTGTGAGCATGCTATATTTAGATGAGTATTCCAAAAATGTGAGCTTCCTACTCCCGAAGATTCTCTCGAGAAAGTGTAGCACCATAGGTGCTACCCCCTCGTCCCCTAAATTAGTAAAACCAAAATTCTGTCGAAATTCCTCCCAAATTTGGTGGAAGTGTGCCTCATGGGGTTTTGAGAGACCTTTAGAGAAGCTTGTGCCAACATTACAAGTTTATCTTGGCCTTTTTCCTCTTTAGTGCTTGGATCTTGGTTTGGGCCTTTTGAGTTTTCGCCTGCAATTTGGTTTCTCTGCATACGTTTGGTCATCTTCTAGGTCAAGATCTTGATTCTTTCCTTAATTTAGCATCCAAGTGTATGTTTTTCTCCAACCATGATCCCCATCATGTTCACCTATTACAAGGAGTTCACCGAGAGGAAGTTGTTCTTGCTAAGGATGATTCTTTCTTCTGTTTTGTTTTGCCAATTCCTTCCTCAATCCTATGGTTCTTGGTATCTTTCTAGGTCAGCTTCTTATTCAACTTTCACTTTCTTCATATGCAACCATAAGCTCTTCCAACTTTTACTCCTATTCTTTTGAGCTTCTTTCCAAGCCTTGAGTGCTCTAGCTTCATAAATGGCCTGCTGGGCACTCATTTGCTTTGCTTCCGTCCTCGATAGAAATGAATCACATCTCATTTTCCAATTCAAATTCTTCTAAATATTTGATTTGTGAATTCTTGTCTCTTGGGAGGAGGGAGCTTGAAATCCTTGCTTTATTTTCTTCATCACTTTCTACCCGAATGATCTTGAACTCCCTCTCAACCTCATGATCTTCTTTCTTCTTACTTTACCTTTTGTTTCCCTTTGTCTAGTGGCTAAGCCGAGGGATGGCATGGTCCCTCGCCTTTTGGAGGAAAAAACACAAGCCTCGCTCCTTGATATGTGAGAGGGTGAAAATCAAATTCGTCTACTAGAATGCCCTTATCATGGCCGATCTCTAAGACCTGGCCTTTTCTTTTCATCAATGATCTCTCGCATTTATGTCTTCCGCATTGTGTTCTCGATTTCTCCTTCGATATTCATTTTCATTTTCCTCCATGCTAACATCACCGTTGTGATATTCACCACTATCATCAACCTCGACCGTATTTTTTGGTTCATAGAGTCACCGTTGTCATTATTAGGTTATCGCTCATCATGGTTTCTTAATTATTTTCATGATCGTCATTAGCTTCAACGCTTTCCCTCACTACCATCATTTTTATCATTGTCATCTTCTTCCATATCTTTTGCATTTTCATCCTCTTCTTCATCATTATTTTCTTCATCTTCATCATCCTCTCATTTTTTCGTCATTGTCATTTTGTTTCTAACTATCCTCTTCATCATTGTCATTTCTTCTTCCTCACCATTTGTTTCTTCTTCATTATCACCACTTTCTTCTTTTTTCATTTTCCTCTCTTCCTCGTCATTTGTTTCTTCCTCTTGATCGTCATTTTCCTCTTTGTCACCGTTTTGTTCATGTTCTTCATCATTCTCTTCTTGTTCCTTCCGATCCTTTTAGAGAAGGTGAGGAGGGATGTTTTCTTGAGGAGAGATTCATGTGGAGAGGATGAATCATGGTCGTGGGGGGTGATGGAGGAATGGAGGAAGGTGAATGAGATGATTAGAGTAATTTTGTCGATGAAGAAGTCGTGGATTTGGTGGGAAAACATCATGGGTGATGAGTACTTCCAATGGGATACCCCGTTGCTCTAATTGATGTAACACAATCATCTGATAAGGAGTGGTGAAAAGATTTGGCATTTGTTGTGAAGGATGTCTCTTTTGTACAATATAAGACATCTTATCAATACTTCTATAAAGATAATAGAGTAAATGTGTTCAGCTTGGCTCTAGTGTGAAGTGCATGAGCAATGTATATGGTATGAATAGAGCCTAGAAAACCTCCCCCTTCGCATGTAAAATACTTCATGATGACTTTCATTAAGGGGGCATATCTCTCCAACAAATGTGAAAAGGGAAAAAATGGATTTTCAATCACTTTTATATCTAGTTTCAAGAAAGGTTGATACGGTCAGTCCAACCACTCGCTTGAACCATTTTCTCCCTTACCATCCCAAAGGCATAGGCGGCTGGTGGATAGCCTCAAAATTCTACTCCCAACAGATGCACTTGATGGTCATGGAGGTTGAGGATAAAAAGTCTAGTCAACCCAGTGACTTTCTGACTTTGTACTTTTCACGTAAATCAAAACAACCCACCTCTTGGAAATATGCAACTATTGTAGGGGAGGCTATCAATTCCTTGGTGTGCAAAGGTTCAAACCTATTTACTCTTCCAACCTTTCTCTATTGTCCCCTAGGCCTTTGGCCTCCCTCGCCACTATCACTACCGCTTCTCTTGACATTTTGTATTTTACCGTTGCCTTGAAATCAAAACCCCGAACCTGCCAGAATGATATGAAGAGGGCAAGCGAGAGCGTCGTAGGAGTAGTAATGTCAAGGTCATGTTGTGGAGGCTAATTTTTCAAATGGAGATGTTGTTTAGGTGGATGAGAAACTTCTTAGAAAAATAGTTTCGTGTGCCTTTAGCATGTGTATGGATGAGTGTCCTTTAAACAACAATGTTGCTAGCATGGAGACTAGGTTATTTTCTTCCTTTAGGGTATTTTTACATTTCTCTCTAATTTCACCTTTTAGACAAAGATGAAAGGGTGGAAGGTATCCAAATACCTCTTATAAAAACCTTTGTGAGGTACCGATCGCAGGATTGGAGGAGCTTTGAGGTGTTTGGATGCTTCGCACAGTGTGAGGATTCCCATCCCCAACACGTAGCACAGAGCGTAGCAAGCCGGATCCTCGCACGACCGTCGGGTCAGCCCGAGGACGTAACACAGAAAGCGTAGAAGTCGGTCCCTGGCTGGAGCGCCTTTTTGTGCGTTGTTGAAATGTGCAGCGCAAGCGCGCATCACCGGCGCAGGCCGCACAAGCTGCTCAGTGAAGGTCGAACGTGCGCAGGCTCCAAGCATGTAGGCCAAAGGTTGAATGCTGTGCGCGTAGCACCGCAAAGGCCACATGAGTCACGGCGAAGGGCCGAACATGTAGAGGATCCGTGCCCGTAGGCCAAAGTTTAGCCGGGCATGCGCGTAGGCACCGATGGAGGCTGCAAGAGCGGTCGGAAAAGGCTAAACATGCCCTTCCGCGTAGCACCCAGCGCTGGCCGCCTTGCACGTCGTTGAATCCGCCCCTGTGCACAGCACTTCGTCGCCCCGTACTGTGATGAACGCACGCACTAGATCATAGGCATGCAACGCTTGGTGTATTTTACAAGGCGTACAAGCTCTAGGAGCGTAGCAGCGGGTTTCCTGTGCATGCAACACAGGAAGATTTTTCCCGAATTTTTGCCGTAAATCCCGAAATCTCTTTGAAATCCTTTTCACTCTCTTTACGAAAAATGAGCTTCGAGTGATAAATAATATGCCTTTATACCCTTGAAAAATAAATTAAAACCAAAACCCACTTTTTCTAATGTTTTGAGTTTTATCTTGTCACTTTATCACCGATATTCCTTTTTCTATTTCAGAGGTGACTTAAAACACAAAAAGTGATGTCTTTTCCTCAACCATTTCTCTTTGTTGTTCTTCAAGGTAGCTAATATGATGGATTTTGCTCTATGGTCACATTGATGCTTCTAAAACTTGTTTTGCACATGCCCGTTGGATTTTATATGATTCACTATGTTTTAGCCATTTTCATATCATCTTCAATCCCTTTCTTAACTTTTTTATGACTGCCCAGAGGCAACCCCTTTAAAACTTCTATGTTCTTACCTAGAGTTTAAATTTCTTCTAGTTTGATTTGGTGACCCAGGAAGTAGTTTATTTTCTCTCATTGATTTTTCTAGGCATGATAACCCTTGACAAAGTGCTGCCAGCCTTTTCTTTATAACCATATATGTCATTTCTCTTTTAGCCACTTCGAGGTGCAAAAGGTGTCATAATCGAGTTTATCCATTTTGAAATCTTTATTTTGACAACTTAACAAGAACCTTATGATTTAGCTTGATTTTCCATTTTGAAGCTTAACCCCATGCCTTCTGACCATTCGTAGGGCCGTGACTGAAAATGAAGGCTTGATCTCCCTCACACCGATACTCTTTGTATTTTCTTCCCTTTCGATGCAAGAAGCATGGTTACCTCGAAAACCCTAGAAATTACCTTTCAACAAGATTCCCTTGTATGATAGTTATCTCAATCATTCCCGCATAAATGTTTAACATGCACAATTATCCTTTTTCAAAATGTTGTTCTTTGACAAAGCAATCCTTCAAGGTCTTTTCCGATCTAATTTGACAAACAATTGCTCGACCTTCTTTCACACTTGATGTAGCTTCTAGCTCATAAAAACGACATTCAAGTGCCAAGGGCAACCCTACAACCTATGAAACCCTAGTGACCTTAGTGGACAACTTCTACCCTTGGCCTTTGGCCGGAAGATTGACTTGGGGTCCGTAGGGTAAAACAAAGCTTTTGACAAACTTAAGAATCATGCACTCAAAACTACCGATCTTGATTTATCTAAAGAGCCTAGAGAGGTATTTGGAGACCACCAATGCTTAAGGCATTTGGTGAATAGGGGGAAAATGGGGCCGATTGGTAATCTTAGATGTCAAGTGGAGGGGTTAGGCAAGGTGAAATGAGGTGCCGAGGTCAAAGGTGGCAAAACATGTTGAATATGAGTGGCATAAGCCCATGTGAGCTCTGGGAGTGGTAGGTCAGACTATGACATGGTAGAGTAGTAAGACAAAGGAAACTTTATCCTAAGGATAATGAAGGCGTGAGATTTCTAAAACTCACAATATTCATGAATCTCAAGCTTTTTAGAAATCTAGGACCGACATTTAGTCATCTTCAGATAGTAAAAGTTACCGATGACTAATGGAGTCCGTGACCTAGCTCTTCCTAGACTCATAGAGGGCTCTCTCTGCTCTTATGATTTATGATTTACTGATGATTATAATTGTTGATATTAGGATAGTTATAGAGACTGCTTTTTTGTTTGATTTGGTTGGTTGGACAAGATAGAATATGGGAAGTTTAATCCATTTGGCATGGAGTCAATAAAAGGGTTGAATTTTGCTTCAACTTTTTAAGGACATTTACAAAGGGAAAGCTAACTATATAAAATGGATCTTTCTAGCAAGGTGAATATGATATGATAGGTGGTAGTGAAAGATAAATAGCATTTAAGAATTCTTTAACTATAATTTCAAAGAAAAACACTTGTGATACTAGTTCCATGAAGCCATATGCTAAGGAATCTTTAATTAGGTCCTCATATGGAAAACTTTGAAGATATTTAAAATTTTACATAAGCAAAGAGGAAGAAGAATGATTAATTCACTGTGAGGGAGAACTAAAAGAGCAAAATTTCAATAGAACAAAGAGAATACAATTATTTAGTTGTACTTCGTAGGAAAACATTAAGATAACAAAAACATATAGACTTAAGGTGCTTTCTCGTTGTATTCTTTATTCTAAAACTTCTCGTTATGTAATTAGATAATTTGATGTACAACATGGAAAAACAAAGGAAACATTAATACAAAATAAAGAACATCGCCATTAACATAGCTCAAGGATCCCGTAAATGTGCTTTATTATTGATGCCCAAATTTCAAAACCTAAGTATGTGCCCGCACAATAATATAGCAATGCAGTAGTGTAAACAAAGTCCAACCTTTGATAATGAACATTCAAGAAGTATTTAACTACTACGCAGGTGGTTTCCTAATCTAGATCGTCAATCCACATTAACCACAAAGTAAAATGGAATTTTGACAATTTCTTCCATCCGTGGCCCGAACTAAAATATCATTCAGTAGATCTCTCACAATATTAACTTCAGCACAACTTCTAAGTTGATATTCAAATATATCCGACTGCATTAATTTCGACAATCTTGAGTAAATAAAAAATTAGGTTGAAGGTAGGCCGAGGCGGCCACAAAGAAGTGGTGGAACACGGCTTTTCGCTAATTCGTGGCTTTGATTTTTAGAACGCCTCGTCGATCATAACGACCGTAGCGTTGGCTACTTTCATTTATTGATGTTGCCGGGGCAGATATGATTTGTTGCCCCTTTAGTCTTTGCCGTTAAATCTCTACATAAATGCTCAACTCGACCTTTACCATCTTTTCTTTATGATTTTCAACCTTTCCCCTACCTTTTACCCTCGTTCTGTTTGGCCCGAGTCTTTCTTCACGTGCGTAGATTTCTTTCTTCATAAATGAGCTTCAAATCGTGTAAGATCGACCTCGAGAACCTTTATATTTTACTCCCGAACTTTATCGCATCCGTAACAAAGATCGCATTTCTCACATTTTAGAATTTAAGTTATAAGATACTAGCTTTCGATGATGTAAGGTAAGTAATTTGTTTCCATACAAGGTGTCGGGGACCGTACCGCAAAACCTTACGTATCACAAGTTTTAACATTTAGCAAAGGAAGGTAAAACTTCCGAGGGACACGAACTGTGAAGTACTAGGGAGGGTAAGGTGTAGTGATGTGGAGGAAGGGACCCGACCGCCACTCGCGTATCGCAAGTTTTAACATTTAATAGCGAAGGTGAACCAAGAGGGATGCGTGGCGGCGATGTGGGGAGGGCGAATGACGTGAGGGAAGGGACCCGACCATAGCCCGCAGATTGGGTAAGTTTTAACATTTAATTACAAGCACCGATGGTATAAACTTTAAAAAGTGTGAAGTGCAATGCACGGGGGAGGCGATAGGAGACATGGCAGAAGGAGTGGGACCGGGACTACAAGGCACATTGCAATGTATAGCATTTAGTTATAAGATGTGGGGGTTAAATCTTAAACTTTGTGAAATGCAAAAGAGGACCCACTCGGTTATGCGGTGAATTTTTTATGCATTGACGAAGGTTTTAAATGGGTTTTTGTTATATGTATATGCTATAACAATAACAAGGTTTAATATAACACGATTGTTCGTGGGTGGTGGAGCTTATAATTATGCTACCTAAACTTTATAATAAAGGTTCTATAAAGTAATAAGCCCCGAAAGGTTATAATGTGGGTTTTGGGGTTTGAATGGGATTCAAAGCATGAGAGAATATGGAGGAAATGAAGGGGGTAAAGAGGGTGAATAAAATGAAATGAAACGAGGGCAAAAATGAAGTTTGATCCCCGTCACACCTTGTTAGCAACACTTCCTCCCCTTCTACCTGATGGAGAGGTAGATAGACTCCTTTCTATATGGAAGATAGACTCATTTGACCCTTCGACAACCAAGATCTCCCCTTTCTTTTATGAAAATAAATGATAGTTATTTTCAAACGTATGAAAAATATAAGAAGTAATTAGTCACTTTGTGATATTGTGAAACATGCGTCTAACAAAACTTACCATTTAACCAAGCTAATAAAACGACCCTATTGCACACAACCCTACATGGCCACCCATACCCATGAAGCTCCCTTGGACATTCCTAAGTTCGAAGGGAAGCAAGAAAAGACCCTAGAAATCATGTCATGATCTTCCACCTATGGTGTTCCGTCGAATAGCATTATTGACGATACTATTCAATCGAGATTATTTCTAACGCACTTAACTGGTAGCCGCGAAATAGTATGTGGAACAACCATCCGATACACATGGAACTTTTAGCACCTCTACTCATCGCATTCCTTACCTATTTTCAGCTTACCCATCCACCACGATTCCGGGATGGAATTACTAACCCACTTTTTTGTGCGTACACCCGCCGTCCACATCTCGGACCATCTCCATGAATGGAAGCGATGTCGTAGTTTGTGCAAAGCCAAACTCAACATCAAGTTTTTTTAGACTGCTCCTAAAAAACTCTCATCATAGAGATTTCAAAGGATGTGGCAACACAAAAGCCCATATCCGAAGAGGATGCCATCGCAAGGCCCAACACCGCTAGAGTTGATCTATACATAGTCGTGATATATTTAAAATATCTTGCCTAACGCCCCGTGCATGCAAACTTGCAAAGAATTTCCAGCACGTCGTAAACTACGTATGGTTTGATTGGGTCATTGACCCAAAATCACCTAAGCAGCAACCTCAATACCTTGGTTACACATATTATTCTAACTAGAATATACCCCAACCCGACTATCGCTGTCACGCACCTTCCGAAAACATGACCAATAGGGTGTCGACGTACCACCATTAGTAAGGAGGTCCATACTCCTCCTAGCCAGGGGACCTAGTACATAGCTATACATGCTTACAAGAGTCTCCCCCCCAACAACCATTCATAAACAGAAAAGGATCAGAGTACGCCCAATCCCCATGAAAAAGCCCACCCATGCGTAATAATTCATAGGTTAAATTTCAGGTAACCTTCCCAACCACAATCGCGCCAACCATACAATCGAAGAATCCGGGGGCTATCCTCCTAACGTGACGAGGAAAAAAAGGGAAAAAGCAAGCCAAAGGAAATCCTAGATAGGGGGGCAACAAACCAACAACGCCCTTTGCGATCTCAAGCTAGAGGCAACCCAACTAAAATCAAAACTAGAGCCAATCAATTTCAAATGTAACAAGAGGGTGAATCTTCTGACCAACCACTTCTTTTTCAATTTGTGGTGAGAATGGTCATTACACTCATCAATCGTCCCATCTCCCCGAGTTGAAGAACCTTCAAGGTAACATCTGGCGGACAAGGGGATCCTCAGCGCAAAACCATCATGCAAGATCCTTTTCCCCCATCAAGGGACAATTAGCACTCAACAACAAAACAACTCGACGATTTCGGAAAAAATAACCATGAAATCTACATGACTGGCGAAGAGATGGCGTTTCGTACATGGAATTAGGACTACGATACCCCACCAGACACAAATTAGTTAGGGGCTAGTACAAGTGCACCAACAGCATTCCTTTGACCATATCAAAGATGCCTATTGAACCTATGCCAAAAATGGCTAAGAGACCAACTAGGCAGAAGGAAACCATTCCAAAGTGACCAATAACTATAGAATTGGGGATGATTTAGCCCAATCTCCCATTTCCATGTCAAGGTTGGAGGTATTACAATCATGCCCAAAGCAAAGGAAATCCTTACTTTCGCATTAGGAGACATCGACCCCGCCGGACCACACCTAATGGATTTCGATTTAGACAAAGTTGCCTCCTAGGCTTCCTTCGATGGTCGCCTTCGCATACCTGTCGCCTTCGTAACATCACCATCCACCAATATATCATCGACGAGGGTGCATCCACATGCATCATGTCCAAGAATTTCCTGCATAAGTTAGGTATCCCGAGCTAAATCCATGAGACATCGTTTAGAGCATATGAAGGGCGCCTTTCGGCCCCGTCGCCCTCTACCAAACGTCCCGTTTTGCTTAGTCAAAAGATAGTACTTATAGAAATTGAAGTCTTGGATGCTTAATAGATTAAAATATACTCCTTGGTTGGAGTTATATGTATGCCATGTCAACATAGCCACCTCGATCTTCTAAACTATGATGTTCCCCTCATGAGGATCGCATCGTTACTATTGACCAATTGACATTTCATGAAAAGTGACCCCTAAAAAATAATGATTTCATCCTACCCTATGTAGACACATCTCATTTCTGAGACGCTTACACGGTACCAAGAATACGACCCCGACCGTTCAAACGGTTTTCCATCCTTGGGTCATTCCAAGGAGACCCTTATGATACGTAATTGTAATGGAATTTCACGGTGGCCCCGTTGTTCATGATGTCCACATCAAGCACCGAATCCAACTTAGAGATGGAGATGAGCTAGAACAACACCGAGTCCTCGCCCATGGTAGCCTCTCTAGCCTATTATGTCTCCCAAACTACTTTCATCCCCCACTCGGTTTTGTATTCCGGTAAGGTCTTGGTCACCATGGTGTTACCAAACGTATCTTGAAACGTGCTTGGTACCCGGTTCCACCGCTAGATGGGAGCCATGCACATCACCTCTGTGGATAATCCCCATCGCTCTCGAGGAGGCCCCACCTTTTCAGAGACTCCGTCGCAAGCATCCCTATGAAGGAAATTCCCATCGCAAAATCGATGATTATGACCAAGAAAACCAATAAAAGAGGGAAGAAGGTTGAAAATACTACCATGCAATGGGAGTTACAACTCGTTACCATACAAGACATAAGAGGGCCACCTCACCCACATCTACCCGTGAGTCAATTAAAAACACTCCTTAGCTCTATGGTAGACATCGCGGAAACAAGTTCCCGTAAAAAGGAACCTGCCACCAAAAATCAAGGCAAGGCATTGCATACCAACCTTGCATGCGCTATCGCAGCAACTATGGACACTATACCCATCATTTCCCATAAATTCCACGATATAGGGATGCCATAGATACCATCGAGCAATCCTATCAAGAGGATCCCTCCATCCGCCTAGAGATGAACCTCGCATCATTTTATACCTACAAAATGAGGAGCGATTACCACTCGGAAGATTGTCGTTCATCTTCTCACATTATATGTTTTGCACTATGTGATGAACGTGACTACTTCATCGTCTAGTGCGTAGCCCTAGAACTCATCCGAGATGGTATAAAATAGAGCGCGTATAATATGTTGGTTTGCTAGCAACACAATTCTTAATGTCCGATATGTGCCGACAATCACACTTTATAACAAGCTTCTCCATTATACATCCCCTCAATTTTTCTTAGCACTAGCTAGTTTGCGTCACCATAGTTCGGCTTTTCCCAAGAAGATGGCTCTAACTCCTAATCCATGAACAAACTCTTTCAAAAACTCAATAATATGTGACAAGTAGATCCATCATCTTCCCCCGTCACCGAAAATGACCAAGCCTGGGAACCCTGGGGTCACCCCCAACCACCCTCCGCACAAGAACAAGATGTGTGTTATGCAACATGCCCAATCATGTGATCGCCACTTTCCCCCGACTTAGAAGTGCTGAATACGTCATTGGTACACAAATAACGCCATCAAATGAGTAGGACGGGAACCCCATATCCAAGATGTTTTTCTCGGTATGTCATGGAAATCACCATGAGAAGCGCTATACCTATATCCAAAGGAGTACACCCTCTAATCAAAGGATACATCTATTAGAGACGAAACGTCACGACCTTATCAATCCTAACCCAACAACCAACATGGAAGTGCATGCCCCCAGTGCCTACTCCATACCCATTGCGGCATATTGGACAAGTTAGGAAGGCTCGCCAACTAAGCATGACCCAAAGTTCAACCTAGATAACATGGAAGTTATGTGACATGATTTTCCACTGGTCAATCAATGCAAAGAATCAAGCACCTTGCAAACAATTTACACATAAGATCTTCCCTTCTCGTAAAATACATCTCTAACCAAGAGAAATCACGCACAACTATTGCCGGATTTTCTCACACTTTCATCATACAATAAAATGTGATCATCTCCTGTGCTTAGAGTGGCAAGAGTGGTGTTAAGTCTACACTTCTTAACAGATCTATACATACCTAAACCAAAAAACTCGAAATGGAAGAAGAGGACCCTCTCCTTTACGTCCGACCCTCTTCTCGAGTGTCCACTTCTGGGACGAAGAGTAGTGTTGATTCCCACATAATCTACTCGCTAAGGGCCGCCGTACCCTTCACCATTTGCACCGGTCATAACCACGAACCAAAGGTGTGCCCACTAATGGAAAAATTTAGTCACCTTGTACCGTGCATAATCTCCATCTTCCGTAAAAGTGCCCATCCTAATGAGGAATCTAGTCTTGCGTCACGCAAGCCCCCATCACTAAATTACTCCCCCACCAAATATTGATGACACGATACACCACATATGATTCATATCATTGTGTATCGAAACTATGACTCGGGTTGCTTGCACATCTCGGTTTCCAACCCTATTCCCATCATGAAAAAACGAGGCACTATACGCGTTTGCATCACATTTCCTAGAGATCCCCACTTTACATGCCGCCATCAAACTCTCAATATACCCATCCCCAGAATGTAGCCTCCTAGTACAACTAGAGTACGTCGAAAAATTCAATGGCAATCGCTACAACATAATAAGGCCCACAAGAAACGGGTAAAAGCATCATTCGACGTCACATCAACCTCGTTCTCATTCATCGAGGAGAGTGTCCTTCGCTACGATGTCGCAAAAGAAGCCCTAGGGCAAGGAAAGTTGAAAACTTTGTGGAAAATACCTACATCATAAAATATTTTCTCCTCAAGGGGCATACATCTTGATAGAATCGGACGAAACATGCCTCAGCCAACCCCATCAACCGCCTTTAACTCAAGAAATTTACCCATAAGGGCCAAGAAGGCCCACCCCTAGAGTCAAAGTACACAGACCAAAAAATTTAAATTTTTGACCAAAAGACTTGTCACAAAATACGCTTCTCGGTGTCACAATGGATCATCAAGTTGACCATTAATTTGGATTCGTCGATGGATCATCGCGATGGTCTCAAAGTTTAGCAAAGAAACTTCGCCTGTGTCATCTACCAATTTCGACCAATCACCATTCTACACCAATGTTGTATGCATCAACTTAGTGAAAAAAAATAATAAGCGTAATATGACATCGTCATTGGAATTATGTGCGACGCTCAATTAGGGCATACACCATATTCATATCTACTCGATTCCCACCAGGAAGCCGCTAAACCATGCATTTGAGTTACTAGATTCACATCTGCTTAGAAAATATTTCCACAAAATGATTAAGTCGATACGATCAAATTACATTCACACATGTACCAAGAAATCAAAACCAAAAATTTGATCGCATAATATAACCATATTCTAAACTCGAATGTATCCTTTGACAAATCAATATACATAAAAAATAATAAACATAGAAAATACGTATATCCATCAGTACAAGATAATCCATAAACAAACATCAAACAAGGGACACACCATGTAGAGTCGCAAAAATGTCTTTCATATATACCAAAAAAATATATGTGCCTCGAGTATAAAATAGTATCTTTGACCTATAAATCAACCCAAAGATAAAAATATACAAGTCGAAAAATAAGGAATCATCCTCATAATGGGCTCTTTCCATGTGTACAATATAGACTTCAGGACAAGCAGTTCTCCAAGTGTGGGGCACCTAGACCCACAACCACTCCCAATACCAACATCGGCACCACCGTCGTAATCGCAGATCGCCACTTGGCGCAAAGTCGGCCGATAGCCCCTCTCTTGCACCATCGTAGTCTCTAATCATTCATCGTCGAGGTCATCCACGAAGCCTCGAGTAGGCATCCCCTAGGTCAAGTAGTCCACTCGCCCCCATGCATCCCTTCTTAAAACCCGAGCTCGACCTCCAGAGCAGCCATCGCTCCGTCGTCAACTCCGCAACACAAGCTCGCGACCTTCATACACAAGCGCACTCAAGAAGACTCCCCCCGGAAGTACGAGCTAATACCCTCCCCAAAGGACCCTTCCGCTGTGTGGCCTGAATGAAGCCTCCTGGTAGCATTCCAATAACGCCCACCCTACCTCCACCTTCGTGAGGCATCACTGTGGCCCACCTCCTCATGCAAGGCTCCCGAGGCCCCCCAAAGAAGCACAACCACCGTAGGTCTTCGGATCACCACTCGCTCATACATGATGCTGCCACGAATGCTAGCATATAAACAACTTCCATCCATAACAACTCCGGGAAAGCCGAGCTTGCATCCCATCATAGAAAAAATAAAGTAAAAATCAAAAAAGTGTCCTGGACCCCGCTGATGCAAAACACCAATCTATGGGCCCGACACCCAATTGGGCGTTGCATGACCCCACCATTCGCACAATAGCAAGAAAGCAAACCGGCTGCCAAGTCAATCACAAAAGCTATCAAAATTCACCCTCCGTAAGGGGCACCGTGTGCCACAATGGCTCGATGAGAACCACTCAAGATCCACTTAGGGGGAAGAGGATAAGGAAGTGCTCATCCCGAGGTAGCACTTCTGGCCAGTAGACATTCATCTCGGGATGGATAGTAAGTTCGAACCCCCGTAGCACCAAGACCTTGCGTCGCCTATTCCAACATCGGATTAGGTAACGATAGTATTATTCCCGTGATCATAAGAGCGTCCTTACATAAATTTGAGAAGACCATAGCGTGCTAACTATTGCGTTTAAGGGCATTAGCCGCTAAAGCAACCTAGAGGTTAGGCTAATCCCTCTCTCCCTCCACAATATCCCTCCGCTATCAAACAGCACACATCAATGACACTAAAAGTAACAAAAATTGACAAAATTTCCAAAAAAATTATTTGCTTTCCTACGCCCCTGCCCTGCATGTGCGTGAGAGTATGCATCCCTCGCTTTTCCCACAAATGTATAAAGGCACAAAGCTATGACAACGATGATAAGTTCACGCAAACCCTCTCGCTTGCGTGAAAGTTGCGTGCATGTGCCTCGATTGCTCCGCATGGTCAAAGCAAAAGCTAACCCGGAACTGTGACAAGGCCATCCTATACAAGACTCGACACTAAAACACTTAAGAAATTAAATTTAGGACATCATGGGGTCTACTCCGGCTCAAGAATCGTGAGTCTTTGGTACTCAAGCTGACCGCAACTAAGAAGAGCTCCACAAAAGCCTTTGACCTCTCAAAACCTCACACACTCAAAATGTCACAAAGAACTTAATTGAGCCATATTTTCCTATATTTCACCTTTGGAATCTTTTGGAGGACCATAACGAGAGCTCGAAGGCCCAATTGCAGGACCAAAAGCAACATCATGATCATCACTTCATAACGCTCAAAGGATATGCCATACACATTCACACCTCCGAAAAAAATAACTTTTCAATGTTGACATGTATTGTGGAAACCATCCATCGCTCCATCCACTCAAAGTTCCAAAGCAGGGGATCATTCCCAATCCCCAACATGATGGAGTCCCTAAAACTCGTATGATCTCATATCATTTCTCCATAAGAAATTAACCATAGGTTCCAAGCACTTGACATGTTTATTATCTCCCACCCCGCACATTATAAACATCCTCGTTGGTTTATAGATCCTCCTCCATGGTCATCACTCAAGTAGACCATTTATAAAGAAAAATAATGACTCCATTTCCATACCACTTTAGTCCTGGGAAGCACCATGCCCATTCACCCACCATGCATCAAAGTCAAGTTTTACCATATCAAAATAAAATATCTTTCCCAAACTACCGTGCTTGCAAGAAGATCGTGTATACCACCACACCTCGCATTTGAACTACCATACTCTATCAAGATAACCCATCTCTAATAATCAGACCGTTTCTTCATCACCCCCACACAAGAGACCAACCAATGGGGCTCCCACCTCAGAAACACCCTCTCCACACACCATCAGTGAGGACTACCTCTCATGTTTTGGGGCAATCTGCCTCTATGTTTTGTACAATCCAAATCCCATTATTTCATTCTTTTGGTAAATGTACAGATTGCAAATGGTGAACCATTTCCCCCACTCATCCATCCATTTTTCCTACGTTTATCCCCGGTCACCCTTGGTAGAGTACTACACCCTTCACGCATAAGCCACCATGACATTCATAACCAATATATACACACTCGGACGCCGTGGCCGACTCTAGGGATTGCCCCAAAAGAAAAAGTTATGACCGTCGCTAAGCCGATTTTTACTCCGACCTTGGGCCACTAAATCCCCATCATCAATTTTCAGTCACCCCTCACCATCATGCCTATGTTAAAACTATCACATCCGGTGATCCTGATCCCTTGCATCGCTGACTCTCTCGTTGTTGAGGCTTCCTTTTGTCGACGTCACCACCTATTTTCCAAAAAGGAAGCAATATCTTCGATCACCCCTCACCACAAAAGGACATTCTTAGGTGGTACCGTGGGAAACATCATTTCCCATAGATGTCATCGATCCTCCTAAAATTCGACTACAACACAAGATTTCATGTCAATATGGTATCGTACCTTACAACCATTTCACTTCGATCAAATTTCGAAGTCCCATGCTTTATAAGAATCTCTTTCGCCAATGCTGTTAATTTCCGGAAAGTCCCAGTCATACACCCATGTGTACAATGTGAATTTATATGCCATATGAAGCTTATGCATGTGGGTAACACATTCCATCTATTTTCAAAGAAAAAGTTTCCCCAAGGGCGTCCGCAATCGTCATCAATAATCAAATGATCACTACCGACACAATAGTGAAATAGACTTAATCAGATTCCGTCAAATAGAAGCATCATGAGCATGGGACATGCCCGCCGTAAAAATTGTATTTATTGTATCATATCATTGTTTGCGGTGGTTCCCATGAGACATGGTCACTCTTTGACCCATTGTAAGGTGTTTCCAACTCCTTTTTACATGCGGGTCTCTCTCCTCTCCACACAATACACAAACTTAAATGAAACTATAATGTATTTCAGCTATAAAGTCTTTCCTAGACCTCACACATTAGGGAACCGTTATCACAGAAAAAATTGGACAAGCAATATGACATTATTAAATTTCAGAACAAGGATTTGCTGTGGTCGTAGGCACATTAGAGAATCAAGAATTTAAAAAATCTATAAGGTCCATAAAAAATTATTAAATCATAAAATTAAGAAACTAGAAAAATGTGCCTTTGTGCGCATTTTTCTTGATAGAAAGCTCTTCGCTACCTTTTCCTCAAAAGCCGCGCGAACCCGAGAGGGTGTGTCAATTCTCAGGACCACAAGGCACACTTCGGGAAATTGATCCCACGCTTGAGGTCGCCCAAGCGATTACCAAGCCTCCTTTAGGACCTCAAGTGAGCACACAATGGAATAATGACACACAATGGAATATCCCCCTCTCTCTTGGTTCACCATCCATCAATGTACCAAGAGAGGGAAGGAGAGTTTGAATTCATCTATAAAAGGCCGCAAGAGATGAAAAAAAGGGGAGAGCACATTGTTATGATGGTCAAAATTTCTTCCAAGAAATCCAACAATGTGTGATCCTAATCAAAAGTAGAGAGGGGATTTAGTTGTCGAATACCCAAAAACTCCAATCCTTTGGAGTAGAGAGAGGGACATTGCACCAAGGCAACTCGGAGGTAAAAACTTCCTTGCATCAGTCTTAGAACTCCCTAGTTCTAAGGTCCCCTTAGAAAGTGTATAAATGTTCCTACCTTATTCCTAATAGCACACAATAAGATGGGACACATATTCCACCATTGGTATTTTTAATATCCTGTAACAGGGAATTTCATAACAATAAGAATATCTTAAGATATTCTAAAGTTGGAGATCGAGCGATACATAAACATAAACTGAAATGGAAGTGAAAAACATCATACCAAAATTTATGGAAACCATGGAGCCATTTTATTATGTAAATCAAGCAAAGAAACATGTACAATACAACTCAAATGATCAAGGAAAACAAGCCTCCCATGAATACATGTGAAAAGGATGGAATGCCTATTGCAAAATGCTCATGAACATGTACTCAAGGCAATTACAGAAGGTACACTCATACATGGGAATGTGAAATATCATACATATGCATATAGATGGCCCATATACAAATGCTGGGAGTGAAGATCTATCCTCCCAAACACTATCTCAAGACAACTCGGAAGGATTGGTCGAGATATGCAAAACTGAAATGCCTGAAAGGTGGCAGTACCGCAACTCAAGAACTGAAATGGATGGAGATGCTTGAATATGCCGCATCGCATAAGTAGACTTCTCCAATGGATCTTTCCAAGTGAAATTATGATCCTAACACCGAAGATCTCACCCTCCGACAATCACCGCAATCCCTCACCGCAAATACCAACCGAAAATAACATAGTCACTAGGGATACTACGTTGTAGGTGCAAGAAAAAGTGTTGCCAAGTGCCAAGATCCGCAATATGATCCAAGGGCTTTCCCAACTAATCTCTCAAAGGAAAGAGAGCCTCCCTCTCTAAAAACAAGTGCCGGAAGTGGTGTTATGGACCACTACAACACCCCGCAACACAATGTTATACCGCTCGCAGAAATAACGTTGGAAGCAAGAGGATGCTTGCCTCAAGCTCAGATTTGAGGCAAATCAAGACACTCCTTCAAGAGGCCTCTGAAGAAAGGATAAGGATTCCTAAACAAGAAATCCTTGTGCTAAGCAACACCTAACTCGCTAAATAGTAGGAGAATGCACAAAGTCTAAAAAGACAATGAAATCAATAATCTAAATCATGAATAACACGTCACTTTGCCGCCCTTTAAAAGTGAAAGCCCTCTCACCATGGGCCCCACTCCTTAGGGTTTTCTCCACCAAGGAAACTTCCTCCCATTCATATCGTGTTGTCTCTCCAAGTGTTCTCCACTCTATCCCAAGCAGTGTTGTTGACTTGGTCAAATCCCGGCCCTGTCCTCATGCAAATTTCCTCTTTCGACTCGAGGGTGTGAAATCTAGCTCTTATGAATATTCCTTTTCACACTATGAGGGATTTTATTCATTTTTTTGCAATTTATGGGCATCCTTACCTCATTTATTTACTTCCTATGTGTAAACAAAAATTTAATATTCCATTTAGCCGTGTGCTAAAGTGGGAATATTACACCCCTCCCTCCCAAATGTTTCTTATCCTCAAGCAACGCAAAGATAAAACCGAGGGGCCTTCTTGGCATGAGGTCGATATGAATCGGGGATCTACCATCCCCATATGAAGCTCCCATCCCCAAGAAATCATCCATACAAAATGAGCTACCTTCCAACATGGAAACTCATACAAATCATCCTCCACCTTGAGATCCTATAATATAGGTGGGCTGTACTCACCATGGTAGACAAAATAGCCTACCCCACGTCGTCTCTCCTCTCCACTTAAGATAAGTGTAGAGTGTTTTTTGATCCTCGGGTTGCAATAATGTTACCCTACGCTGGCAAGAAGAAGACTAGATCCTCAAGGACCTCTCTCCAACGTTATGAATCATACGGCCCAAACCATCTCATATGTGATGAGTTGGAAACCACCATCATATGGCATCCAATCAATCATATGGCTCACCTCCAAAGGAAACAAGTGCTTTGTTGTAGTAGCCACATGCTATCTCATGCTCCCATTAGAACATGCAATGTAAACAATATGGGAAATCTTCTTCTCAAGGGACATCCAACCAATGTGCCACTCCCCCAATCATGCTCCCAATAAAAATAAGAGCAACAAAAACATAAGGAATCATAATGAGAACCATAATTGCTACCATATGTAGCAAGGAGAAGGAAAATGGTCCCTCAAATGTAACCAACACAGCTTGACCTTCAACTACAAAAGAGAGTGATAAAAAGTGTGGTTTCTCAACCACTTGCTTGTCGTCCCACTCTCCTCATATATTTGGAGAAAGTGAAGGATGTATGATACAAAGTGAGCATGTTCTCCATAATACATCTCCTCCCCGAGTCTTCCTAGGGAGTGGTCATCAATAATTCTCATGGCCATAAGTAGACCATGAGTTCTAGAAGGAATATTGCTCCTCCTTTGAGCAAAGTCCCCACATATATGGTTAAGGGATGCATATATACATTATACAAATCATCATGCAAACAAACAATACCCTTACCATATGTCTTGCTCATACTAATGGAGTGGCTCATAGATGAGTCTCCTCTCATCCTCAAAGAGAAAAGAGGTGGTTGTGCTTAACTCTTCCAAAGAGTTATGTATCTCCTCCATCTCTACATAATCCATGCATCTCCTCATATGTTGATATATCTCCTCCTCAAAGCCTTCCCAAAATACCCCTCCACGATGGTGTGGTATGTCTTCATGTAATAAGTGTGGCTGAAAAGGAAATCTTCATGAGTTTCTTGTAGCAACTTATCCTTGATATTGAAGCTCTAGATAAGAAGATCCCACCACAGATACTTCAGATTACTCCCATCTCTAACTAAATATCCCTCCTCATGCAACTAGTCATCCAATATCATGCAAGTGAAAATATCCTTGGAATACTCCACCAATAGCCGGGAGTTCCAATATGGATCTATCCTCTATAGTGACAACACCGATGATATCTCATGAAGAACATCCGTCATATGGTCATCCTCCTTTTTACATCTCCCATGCCAAATATGCAAGTTGGAAGGTCGCTATCCTTCTCGTCGCTTTCCGCCATAGCGTTGCATCCGAAATGAGAGTGGTTAAAGATGATGCTGAGAGAATGCCTCTCTTCCTTGAGTCTACCCAAGACTTCGCCGTTGTACAATGACCTCCCAAGGTCTCCACTCCTCCGAAATCAATGAATGGTGCCTCAAAATGTGAAGCATCTCTCATCATCTCTGGCCGTATCCGTGGTCTCCTTGGTGAAATGTCTCCATGCAATGAGACATCATCATCAAGAGTAGACTTACATATGAATGGAAAACTTGTCCCTTCTCTCACCGCACAATCCAGCCTCCTTAGGTGCATCGACATCATGAAATAGACATGGGTGTGCTCCTCATCACATGATGTCGGTCATCCCTTCCTATCTCCTCCTTCCATCTCCATAGTTCCACACCTCATTATCAATGGCACATGTAGAACATGAGTTGTGCCTTGATCTCCATACATGAGATCCTCGGGGACTTTGCAAAGATACGTGAATCCCCTCTAGTTGGAGCAAGAGCTCCTCCTTCCTCTACATGAGGTGCTAGATCAACTCTAGATCCGGACAATACCGTTGCCCTTAGCCTCCCCAACATGAATGGGAAACCCTCCAATGATTGGATCCTCTTTGGAAAAGGATCTCCTTGCCTTCTGTGCCAAAATAAAAGATGAAGGTCTTGGCATTCAACAAATTATAATGAAATATATCAGCCTTCCCCTCTATGGTTTTCTCAAGAGGTTTTGAGTCTATGGTTTCCTCCATCACATGCAAGGATTTTGTTTATTTAAATTTGTTTGTCTTCTCCACACGTGTTTCGAATTCTTCCTACCAAATATTTCCATCAATGTTTTAATGAACCTTTGAATAGGAAGAAGTATTTTCATTCTTTAAAGAAAAATACTCAAATATCCACCATGCATAGGCCTTACCTCCAAAATGCGCCGCTTTTACTCGATGGCTTCATCTTCGTAAATGTGATGCCGCTACAAAAAGGTGTCTAGCTCCTCCACCCAACTCCCGTCGAACAAGTAGGTGAACCATCAAAGGTAGATGGAATAAATCTACCCACATTATGTTGCTTGCTCCTCCTCACCTTGATCTTGCAAAACTCTAGAAAAATGATATGATCTCTAAACTTATGAGTTTGAGATTCATACTCATGCAAGAAACCACTAAGAGTTCCCCTCTTAGGCATTCCTTCTTCTTCTCTCTCCCTCATGGCCAAACTGGCATGTGACCGTGTTGTGCATCATAGGGTGTGGCCGCATGCTCACACTCCCCATAAGAAAACATATATTTTGATTCAAATTCAAACCTCTCGAGATTCTTACATCTCCTCCCTCATCTTCTTGAGATCTACAAGGAATACCGCAAGTTCGAGACAACTTTGGAAGTTTCTCCTCCTTCTTCCTCCAAAGAATGGAGTTTTCTTTTTCTTCATCTCTTCTTCTTGTCTTCTAATAGAATAGTGGCTGAGATCCACAAGTTTGCTGAAAAGATGCTTTGATACCACCGTAATATCCCAAAATAGGAATTTCTACAACAATAAGAATATCTTAAGATATTCTTTAAGTTGAGATCCAGCACTACAAACATAAACCGGAAATAGCAAAGAAAAACATCATACAAAAATGATGGAAACCATGGAGCCATTTTATTATGTAAATAAGTAGCAAATATGTATAATAAAACTCAAATGATCAAGGAAACAAGCCTCTCATGAATACATGTGAAAAGGATGGAATGTTGCTCTGGCTGCAGTAATTCTCATGAACATGTACTGTACAACATAGAAGGTACACTCGCTACATGGGAATGTGAAATATCATACATTTGCAATAGATGACTCATGTTAAATATCAGTGGAAATATATCTCCTTCCCAAACACTATCTCAAGACAACTTAGAAGGATTAATATTTAGGATATGCAGAAATCATTAAAATGTCGGAGTTGCAAGGTAGCAAATTTTCGCAACTCAAGAACCGGAAATGATGGAGATGGATGAATATGCCGCATCAGATAAGTATATCTCCAATGGATCTTCCAAGTGAAAGGCTGATCCTAACACCGAATATCTCAATTCTCCAACACCGATCGCTATCCCTCACCTAAAATACCAACCGAAATAATGCGCCACCGAGGGATACTATGGTGTAGGTGCAATAAAAAGTGTTGGCCAAGTGCCAATATCTGCAATATGATCCAAGGGCTTCCAACTGATATCTCAAAGGAAAGAGAGCCCTCCTCTAAAAAAGGCTGAAGTGGTGTCAGGACCCTCAATCGCAACACCCCGCAACACAACATTATATTGCCGCAGTAAATAATGTTGTAGCCTAAGGAGGATGTCACTTCAAGTCCGGTGTAGGAAATTAGCACTCTTCAAGAGGCCTCTCAAGAAAGGAGAAGGATTCCTAAATAGGAAATCCTTGTGCTAAGCAACACCGCAACTCGCGAACAAGAGAATGCACAAAGTCTAAAACAAAGACAATGAAATCAATAATCTAAATCATGAATAACAATGGTCGCCTTGCCCTCCTTTTAAACAAGTGAAAGTCTCTCACCATGGGCCCCACTCAGGGTTTCCTCCACCAAGGAAAATTTCTCCCATTCATATTGTGATGTCTCTCCAAGAAGTGTTCTCCACCTCCTATCCCGGCCGCTATTGACTTGGTCAAACTTGACCTTGTCCTCATGCAAATGTCCTCTTTCACACTTGAGGGTGTGAACTAACCTATGAATATCCCTTTTCACACTATGAGGGATTTTATTCATTTTTCTATAATGTATGGGCACCTTACCCATTTATTTACTCCTATGTGTAAACAAAATTTAATATTCCATTTAGCCGTGTGCCATGGGAATATTACAATATTATTGTATTGCTTGACCTCACACAGCTTTGTGTTATTTGTTTAGTTTAGCTTTTGTTTTCTCTCTACATATGCATGCTATTTCATTATCTACTATGTTTGTTTTATGGCATGTTCACTAACCCGTTTAACTCTCTTTGTTTATCCGCTTGTGACCAAGAACTTAAGAGGAAACAACCACTTCTTCTTAAGAAAGTGGACAAGGGGCTAACGATGCACCAAATCCACCAACACACATATTTCCGAAGGGAGACTGCCAATAGCTATCCAAACATTACAATTATACATAACACATTCATCGTATATTAATCAAGACATAAACTACCATTTAGTAGTTATCAAAACGACATCAAAATTTTTGGAATCACCGAACATACATCAAGAAGAAGCTAGTTGTCATACACATGTTACAATCCATAACAAAAATTCCTCATTATATTATATCATCACCTACGCATATACATATAATACTCCACAAAGTTAAGCATAACATGCCATAAGACATCTCGTGCTTCGCAGCTCCCATGACACAAAGTTCAATCTCTTTTTGAGAATGCCTCCCACCCCTAAACACCGAGAGAACTCTCTTTTCCTTTGCTTATCTACCTCCACCGATCAGCATTGTCAACACCTCTTCTTTGCTCGGTTTTTGTATTGCACTTTGTCATTTCCCATCTTTCCGTGATTGGCTCGCCTATGGGAGTCCCCGCCTTGTTCACCGTCCCTTGTTCCCGGCGAGTATCCGTGTTGCTACCTATCTATGCTCCGCCACTTGTCTTTCTATTTCCACAACCCACAACAAGCCTTTCCTTTATAATGTCTCTCTCGCCACCTCGTCCTTCCCGCCACTTGGCCGCCCGCAACTCAAAATTGTCTTACTAAAAAAAAAATACCCCAACACGCCCCGACCACAAGCTATCGACGCCGCTCTCGAGCTCACCTTCTCCCACCTACAGTGTCCCCGCCGACTCATCTGGCCATTCTGGGCTAATCCTCTTAGGTTTTCTCCCTTCTCCATCTCCATATGTTCGACTCCCCATCCTCTAACAAAGGCCAAACTCCATGACCTTTTTCATGGCTTCGTTTTATGCTCCACGAACTCTTGTAGTGCGTATCTAGCTAAGTGGGCTCCGTTTGAGTTCTCGGTTTGTGATAATCTTTTTACTTCTCCGCACATGTCGTCTTCTTTATGTGAATGGAGCATTCGACCATTGGGCAAGTCCACATATCCATTGTGCACGCATTCAACTACACTAGTGATGGCCGCCAGAGTTCCCCGGAAGTTCCTTACCGATTTGGTCGATTTGTTGTTGAAGGTTATCCATTTCTTGTTGTAATTGATCAGGCTCACCAAAGGAGAGTTATAAATTTTTGATTTTGTTGCTCGTACCTCCTCGAATAAGGTCATTGTGAAGGGTCTCTCGCTTGTTGAGTTACCGCTCGTATGAAACTCGAAAATTTGGTCTAGTCCTCAACTCAAGATCTCCTCCACCGCTTGTCATCTCAAGACTAAGATTTCTTTCTCTCGAGCGGTTTTTCGATGGCAAAGTGATCGCTTCGGATTGACCTTGTCGAGAGCTAGGTTGACTCGATGTGTAATATCCCAAAATGGAATAATGCATTGATACACAAACACAATATTTGAAAACACAACAAGTACACATAAGATTAACTTGTGGAATATACAGAATCATGACATTTTATTATGTGGATATGGATATGTACAATTGTGCATAAAATAGAAGCACTGCCAAAAAAAGTGGCTCAGAATGACCCTAAAACATGCCAAAGTAGCCACCGTGTATCCATCTACTAGAAACCAAATATTGCATTGTCCCTTCTGTACCGATGATAATATAACACTTGCCGGATGCAGTAGGAAATGCAGATCTATGGTGCTCTAGAGCTCGATGATGCAAATATTGCAGATCTAGGCACTATGATGGAAACCCAAGATAACCGTAAAGGAAATCTAGATCTAAGAAGATCAGAAATTCACCCTCCTATGATTTGATCCCTTGACTACCTGGGTTATGTAGGTACGAAGCATAAACTAATGTAAGATGGTCAGTAATATGCCGTAGATCGATCTATGTTGAGGGTTGACCTCCTTTCCGTAACTCCAAGCCAGAAGCTTCGAGATCCAACTTCTTCTTCCTTCTTCTTAAGATGACAATCGCCGCATACACAAATGAAAAACTCATATGTATGGGAGGGAGAGATCGATTCCTACTACAAAATATGTCTACTTAGCTCAATAATGATGAAAATAATACATGCAAAGTGAGGGGAAGATCCTCACGTATTTCAAACAAGTACTAGAAACTTCCCCTCCTTTGGATCTATAGGAATGGACCGCACAATCCCGGAAGGGACTAAATACCGCATGGAGGTGTGATAAGTTTGGCTGATGCGTGATACATATTTGAAGTGTTGGAAGGTTGATATTGAAGTACGTATTGAATGATGAACCCTTCACTATTTCTTTAGCCGAAATACTAAATGAAAACTTCCTCCTCTCAAACCCCGATGCGTAACCGCGTTATTTCTCAAGATGTATGGCCGTAGAAAGTAGGAACAATGTGGCACCAATGCTTGGATGATGAATGGAAGCCCGTGTCAACCTTCCAAGACAGTCACCGAAGTCCACCCAGGTAAGGGTGGGATTTCTGCCGAAACACCCTATGCTAAAAATACTGCAGATGTAGATAAATAGCATGTTACAGAAATTTCACATGACAAATCTAGATCTAAACATAAAAAATAAATAATACAAAGCCTACCTCTAATGTTGCATCCATCTTCATTATATAGTTTGTGAACCTTCCCATGCCTTGGCCCACCTAAAATCACATGCACATGTGGACATGGGTCTCCATGTTGACTACTCGTCTCTCCATGATCTTTGCATTAAATGTTCACCCTCTCCATCATGTGTGTACTAATGCACTACTTCCTCCATAATCTCATCATTTATTGCTCTATGATCTTACTTTGATTCCTCCATGATCTTATTTGACTCCTTCATCTCTCCATGTTCTTCTTATTAATGACGTTTGATTAATTAATAAGTTTCTCCACTATTCCATGATATTTATTAATTAGCTAAACAACCATGTTCACACTCTTAGGAGTGGATTTAATCATCTCAAGGTTTTTGGTGTCCCTCCACCTATTTATTTACTTATTTAAGAAAATAGCAAGAACTATAATATTCCAATAAACAAGATGTGAAAATTGGAAGACATGGCCTCTCGCCAAAATGTTGCTTGACCCCAAGCAACTACCAAAAGTAGATGCTAGAGAAACTCCGTCTCTCCAAATGGAATCCACACAAGGAAGGTCTCCCCATTTGCCGCAATGAGTTATGCATGCCTGGAACACGAAAGTTTCCTCTCTGGAATGTCTATATTGACATATAACTACATAGCTAGATGTCCCTCCTCAATCATGAACCTCCAAGTGACACCGATAAGATGTCCAACATCCTCCACAATACATGAGATACATAAAGATAGGTTGTTCCTTCCACGAAACAGCCCCAACCTGGCTAAAAGTAGCCTCCATCCCATGCTACATGAAGTAGAAAGAGGCTCTTCATGCCTCCATCCTTAGCCCCGTTGGCCTTGTTGGATCTACATCATCCCAACATTATGCAAAGAAGGCGAGAGACATACAGACAAAGATGTCCATACATCTCAATAGGAAAACCACCGCAAAGAATGCTCCTGTCGCCATACCGCACCATCAATATAACAAGTGGGCTGGCCATATTCTCTCGGAGAGAATCCACCACAAATAATGCATCTTGCTACCCCACCACATCATCAAACCAAGTATGATGTCTATACTTCCAAGTAAGAGAGCCATCAAAGGAATGCATCTTGCTTCCATCCCTCCAAAATTATCATGCAAAGTGTGGAGTATGTCAAGCCACCTCCTAAGAGTAACCACAACAATAAGATCCCTTGTCGCCTCTTCACATCATCATGTGAATCATGGTTAACAACATATTGATTGACATATAGAATGTCATATTAGTCCAATACAAACAAACTCCATTATCACACATCATGAGATAAGTTATGCCATATACCAAACAATATAAAGCACATAAACATGGGAGATGTCATGTGATGGCCAAACCTCTTTAGCAAACAACCAAAGTAAACATGCCTTCTTTTGCTTCATTCTGTCATTGATATACAAGGCATGAGTCAAAGAAATATGAACCATTGGGTAGTAACCATACACCCAAGAGCAAATTTCAACGCAAATTGCATGTCTCCTCCTTCATTACATCACATTTTGCAAGGCATGGATCATGAAAATATGTGTTGCTGGGTAGTAACTATACTCACCCAAGAGCAACCAAGCCGTAGCCAAGTTTCTTGCTTACCATCTCATAGTTATACAAGTGGATTTGCAACCCTTGCTCCACATCAACAACCATTCTTCCCAATGTGGATGCTGGATCTCATTTTACAAAAAAATGGTATCCTCCCACGTAGGACACCAACCTCCTCAAACTCAACAGTCTTTCACTCCATGATATGTTGAAGTGCACCTCCCATGAGATCTCTCCATGAGACCCTCTCATCATTGGCCCTCCAAAACCCATAAGGTTATGAATATACCGTAGGTAGAAGTTTCTCTTGAGCTATGAGATGTCAATATAAAGTGTCAACTTGAAAATATTTTCCATCTCAAGATGTCTACCATCTATCATATGATTCTCCAATGCTTCATGAATGAAGTTGCCATTGGAATTATCTACCAATTAATGGGTCCTCTTCTCATCATTTTTGCTCATTAACATCGATGTCTTTGTTGTCTCATAGAAAGGCACAACGTTGAGCTCATAGTCCTGCATTGTACATAGGATCATACTCATAACATCTTCTAAAATCCACACTTCAACTCAAATGGTCGAATGTAGCTCAATAATGACAAACTCGGGATATCTCTCATCTTTTCCCTTGATTATATCAAGGGTCCTCTGCGTGTAGTGATAGGTTGTTAAGTCAAATCAAGATGTTTAACCCCTGTTATGCATTAACCCCGTATTGGCGGTGGTCCCCTACAAGTTTCAATAATAAGATGTACTAAAACAATATGAGATGGAAATGAATGCAAACCTTGGATCAATTGATGTTTGGTAATATCTGGTAAGACCACAAGAGTCCCTTCCTCCTATAAGTAATGATCTTCCAACTAATGGTAAGAATGATGGCTCATCTTCTATCAATATACCAATGTTGAATTTTACCTCTCCTCTTCATGTGCACCTTCCCGAATCATGCATGGACTCAAAGTATATACAAGACCAAGACTACCATAAAGATAAAGGTGTCCTTCCTTCCGCATACAAGTGATTCATAAATTGTGGTGAATGTAGTGACTCTTTGTCCCGCAGTGACAAGAATGTAAATTGTCTTGACTTCTTAGGAAATGTCTCTTTGAAATGTCTCCAGCTTTCTTCTATCAAACTTCTTCCTTAACCTTTGAAAGAAATCTGAATATTTAGTCACCTTGCATGCTCCATGTGACCAAACCACCATTCATTTTCTCACCTAGAAGGTGAAGTATCGCAATATAGACAACCGCTTTCTATCTATAAGATGTAGGCCTCAAGAATGCATCCAAATCTTCCTCCTCCAAGCCTTGTAGTGTTTGAGGAAGATCCATCAAAATGTAGGAAAATAGAATCTATCGTTCTTCTTTCTTCCGAAGTATTTGCCAGATCTTCTTCTCTTCTTTGAGTTTGAAGAATTGTTGAGAGTTATATTCTCCCCGAATGGTCTAGATTGTGACTTGTACTCTTCTCTAGATATATATTGAGAGTCTCATGAGTCTCGTGTCTCATATTTCTTCTTAATTGTTGGAGAGTTAGATTCTCCCCGAATGGTCCAAATTGTGACTTGCAATTTTCTAGATATATACCGAGAGTATCATGAGTCTCGTGTTCCATACTTATTCTTTCTTCATTTCTATACCATTCACCTCCTTCAAAAAAAGGGCATAGTAGATCTAACGAAATCTATGCTTATTCGGTCCCTTCTTGTCTACCGATAAGAAGTATTGGGACTCTTCTTCATTTTTAAACCTTAATGAGGTTTCTCTTTTCATTGCTCTCTCTTCATTTCATTGATATCCATGGAGAGATCCTTCATAGTTCTAAAGAGAGATGGAAGAAACTTAATCCCTCCATTATTTACAAACATCTCTAGTATCTGCTTTTCATATGTTGTCAAGAATGTCCACAATGAGCTAAAGATCATGCTCATACCACCGTAATATCCCAAAATGGAATAATGCATTGATACACAAACACAATATTTGAAAAATACAAGTACACATAAAATATTAACAATTATATAATTTACATAATAGGTGAGCCATTTCATTATGTGGAGATGGATAAGTACAACACCGCATAAAATAGAAGCACTCAAGCCAACAAAGTGGCCTAGAATGACCCCGAAACATGACAAAGCAAAGCACTACGTAACCGGAGTTGCCGGAAACTAAATATTGCATTGTACCTTTAGTCAAGGATAATATAACAACCGCCGGCTGAAAGGGAAATGCATATCTATGGTGCTCGGGAGATCCGATGATGCCAAGATTGTAGATCCGGGCACTATGATGGAAACCTAAGATAAAACTGTAAAAAAGAAACCCGCATCTAAAAAGATCATAAATTCACCCTCCTAGGTTTGATCCACTGACATCGGGTTATATAGATCCTAAGCATAAACTAATGTAAGATGCCTAGAATATGTTGTAGATCG
Source organism: Pinus albicaulis (assembly GCA_034641835.2). Taxonomy (NCBI): domain Eukaryota; kingdom Viridiplantae; phylum Streptophyta; class Pinopsida; order Pinales; family Pinaceae; genus Pinus; species Pinus albicaulis. The sequence goes on along the minus strand of JAXQQM020078740.1, from coordinate 74,707 downwards.
TATTTATGCTTTGAGGGTTGATCCTTCGGATCTCCAAGCTAGAAGCTTGAGATCCAACTTCTCTTCCTCCTCTCAAGATGACAACTTCTCGCATACACAACAACTTCGGGAAAATCGTGTTGTATGGAGGGGAGAGACTAATTATTGCTGCAAAATATGTCTACTTAGCTCAATAATGATGGAAGCTAATATATACAAAGTGAGGGGAATATCCATCACAGGATTTCTAGCTAAAGTACCGGAAACGCCCCTCCTCCTTCGATCTACAGACGGATTGTGCAATCCCGGAAGGGATCGGGGCTGCCACATCGAGGTGATAAGCTTGGCCTCATTCCTAATACCTATTTGAAGTGATGGAAGGTCGATATTGAAGCACAAAGTGAAAGGATGAGCCCTACATTGGTTCCTCAGCCTAAAATATTGAAGGACAACCTCCTCCGTTAAACCCCTGGATGCAAAATGCATTATTTCGAAGATGTATGGCCAGCGTAAAGTAGGAACGATGTGGCACCAATGCTTCGATGATGAATGGCGGCTCGAATAACCTTCTCACAGCAGGCACTCAAACTCCCTCGTACAAGGGTGGATTTCCGCTCGGAAACACCGTGCTAAACAACACTGCGACTTCGCTAAACAACATAAGTGTGCATAGAAATGTCACTCCGAAAATCTAGATCTAAACCGTACTGCACAAATAATACAAAACCTACCTCTAATGTTGCCTTCATCTTCATTATATAGTTTAGAACCTTCCCATGCCTTGGCCCACCTCAAACCGCATTGTACATGTGGACATGGGTCTCCATGTTGACCTGTGATGTCTCTCCATGATCTCCATAACTTACATTAAATTTTCACCTCTCCATCATGTGTGAACTAATGTACTACATCCTCCATCATCTCATCATTTATTTCTCTATGATCTTACTTTGATTCCTCCATGGTCTTATTTGACTCCTTCATCTCTCCATGTTCTTCTTATTAATGATGTTTGAGTCCCCTCTTTTATTCATTAATAATATTATCCACTATTCCATGATGTAGATTAATTAGCTAAACAACCATGTTCACACACTTAGGAGTTGATTTATTCATCTTAGGGGTTATGGGTCCCTCCACCCATTTATTTACTTAGTTAATAAAAATAAGTAATAACTCTATTGTTCCAATAAAATGTATGAAAGTTTTGGAATATTACAATTTGGCTGCATTGCTTTAGGTCGGGGAATATGAAAACTAGTAGATGGTAGGTGAGTGGGTAGTAATCATTGTAATGCTAGCATCGATTGTTTAAATGGATTGAGAGATCAAGTCTTGGTGGGCGTATTTTCTAAATGCAAATCGCATGTGAACTTTTAAATTTACAAATTTCCCCGGATTCATCATAGTTGAGTTAACTCAATTATTTTTTTCATACCAAAGTTAACTTCCATTTCAATGTTGATAGCCATTACCATGCCTCGCCGGTATCGTATTAGAAATAGTGGCGTAAGAGGATGGGCAGGGCCGAATGATCTTTGGAAGAATTCGAGGTATGATGTGATGAATTTTGAGTGTTTGGTGATGAGGAAGTTGGTACTCTTTTAAGTAGGATGAGGTTTTGGATTGCGGCATGATGGTGAAGTTCGAGTAATGTATTTCTAGTTCTTCGGTGATTGGGATTCCTATGGTTATTTGCTACACATGGTCCTCTCTAGTGAGATCCACTACCCGATCGACCTCATAATTATGGCTCTCTTCCTTTAGGTGTTGGGATGGGTGGTTTGTCGCCTTGCTCTTGTAGAATGGGGCGATGGTTGGTCAGAGCAGGAATGAAAAGTAGGAAGGAGATCAATAAGGACAAGAGTTGTCAATGATGGTGACCCTAAATTAAATGTTTGGAAATTCAAAAATGAAGGAAATGTAGCTAATTCTGTTTCGATACTTCCCATTTCCTTATTTAAATCTTGTACCCGTGTTTCTAGCGTCTTTATTAATGGCCGGATATGCAATTGTGATATCCCGTGAGTTGTTTCTACTGCATTTCGGTAGAGGGTGCGGAAGCATAGTGTCAAAAGAGCATTTTTGCTCCTTCTCTGGACATTTCCTTCGCTACTCCTAGACAAGAGGAGACTTTTGTGTGGAAAGCTTCATCCATCGCTTGAAATCTCGGGTGTTTCTTATGGAAAGTGTTGGTCACAAATAGTCGGGTCTAATCCATGTGTGGCTATGTGAGACACAAAAGAACCACATCGGGTGAGCATACTCGTCTAGCATATTTCTAGATTCTCTACTATTTCGACAACATCGAGCATCTACCTGCACTACTCGCGAACGCTTCCTCATTGATCTCTTTACCTGCTAGGGTCCCTAGAAACTCTACATGGGGTGTACCCGAGAGCCATTGGTTGATCTTCACTTATCTCCGTAAGAGGTCGCCCCTGCTGACTCCATCGACACATACCCAAAGCCATGATCAAGTAGCCACATATAAATCCCGTAGCCCTTGAAATTGTCTCAAGATTCAAATATATCTTGCAATAAGGCACACTAATTGAGATATGCTCCTTAATGCTCCGTGAATCGATATAAAGTCCGTAGTATACTCCCTGGTGTAGTGCCTCATCATCTTCCCCGCCGTTGGGGTCCGTGATTTGGTCGATTAGCAACCCAAGCGACAAGGCAACATCAAAAACTACTTTTAGAGCTCTAGGATATAGCTCTAGTCTCGCAGAGGATCTCTCAATATGTTTTCAAAGATATGTCTTGTTTGTTTTTAAGGGTTGATTTTAGGCTAGTTATTAAGTGAAGCTGTTTGTTTGGGTTTTGGTTGGACATGAATGATCTAGGAAACATAGATAGAAAGGGGAAATATCAAAGCCATTGGGAAATGGAGTCAAGAAGAAGTTATAACAAGCCGAAACAATGGATATGGGATATCAAAGGGAAAATCTAACTTTGGCCAAAGGGATCTTGGGTTTGGTGGATGAAATGAAATGGACATTAAGGATTTAGAAGGAGAATTAGAATCCAAGGGCAAGTAAGAATCCTTAATTATATTTACCTCTCAAAAAGGACTTTAAAACATTATTTGAACATGAAGAGGCATTCCATATAGATAGGGCTAACCATAAATTCTAGAAACCACACTTCAACAAATAATCTAAGACAAACTTTTCAAATGAAATCTAGGAGTCGAGGAACGCTCTATTTCATCCAAAGATTTCACTTTCAAGGAATTTAGAAAACTTATCGTATTCACAAATAATTGCATCATGAAGAGGGAACTCCTAGACATCTCTCATCACAATTATAAAGACCTCAAAACAAATTATCTCAAAGAAGGACAAAGGGTATGATCAAACACTTTCTTGCGTACCGTAAACAATGGTACTTTAAAAGGAGACTTTAACATTAAGTGGCAAGAAGTGCTGTGAGTAAATCATTCTTGAGACCAATCGTATGGAATATTTCTTAAATAAACAAGCTTTAGGGTTGAAAATCAAGCCAAAATACTCAATGAAACTCTTCGAAGGAGATGAAAACATAAAGACAGAGAAGAGTAACCAAGTCTAAGGTGCTTCTAGGAGACATTTCTTAGCCTAAGCTTTTTTCTCTATCAGTAAGCAAGAAATAATGAAATTAATGGAAAACAGAAAAACATTAACATATTAGAATACATCACCAAGAACCATGCTCAGGATCCAATGATAGAGCCTTCTCATTAACAAAACAGTCAAAACATCTTCAATCCTTCAATACTAATTTCTTTCTTAATCTTCAAAATGCGTACCATGTACAATCAAAGAGTTCGAATGCCGCAACCAACCCTTAACAAAGAGCTCTCATAGAGTATTTATAGAAGAATGAGGAGGTGGAACTCTTTTTAGGGTTCAACATGTTAGTTATGGAGTAAATTCATTTCCTAGCCTCAAAACCATGAAAGGCATAAGGCAGAAATAGGTGCAATGCATTTCTATGTTTAATAAATTTGTCTTTACTTTGAGGATAAAGTAGGTGAAAATAATGGGTTTTAAGGCTTTCCATGTTTTTAAAATAACTTTCCGACAAAATAAAAGATGTTCTCCACAAGCAGGATAACATTTCAAAGTGTCTTTGTAGGTGAAAATCAAAGGTTGTGTGGCTTCTGTATATTTCTCGTGAATTAACTCGCTCCTATGTTGATGTGCTTTCGAGGTCATTTCTTTAGCCTAATTTTTACTTCGATTTATCAAGAATCATGTTTTAGGCCTCGATGATGCTTTAGGCCTCGCATAATCCATTATGTTGTCTTTATTCATCACAATACCGATTTAGCTTTAATTATCTATCTTTAAACCGTGTTTTAACTATTAATCGTAGGATTAAGTCCGATCTTCAAGCTTTGACTTTTAATCCTTTATCTTTAAATCTCTAATACTCTTCACTAATCTTCAATGTTTCTTTTGTTTTGTCAGTGTATAGGTGGCTTTCACGCCGGAGGGTTTTTGAATGAATTTGTCGATGCTCAAGACACATCGCCTTAAACTTGGAATAAACCCTTTCTTATCCCTTTCCGCATCGTTTTGAGCCTCGCGAGGATCCTCATCGTCTCGCTCATTAATTTTGCTTCGACTCGGGAGAACCCACACATTAATCCGCCATTAAACTGGTAAATCAACATTAAACAAGTTATGAAAACTTGCGCCGTGGGTTTAAACCGCCCGCAGGGCTCGCCAGGTGAAGGAGTTGTGCAAGAGGGAGGAGAAATGCATGGAGGGAGGTTCCACGGAGGAAATATAAGAACCAGGGTTTGAACTCGGGTTTTGGGCGCTGAATAAAGGAAAGTGGTTTCCTCTTTGGAAACCAAAGGGTATTCGCACGAGGAATAGGCGGTTTACGGTTTTCCGCTAAATCGAACGTGATACACCTCCCCCAATGCTTGACACATGACTTCGCAAAACTCGCCTATTTCGCGCTCAAGGTGCATGGAGGGAGAGAGGGAGAAAAGTGTGATGCGAAACGGGATTTGGGCCGTTAGAACCGGAGCCGTAGATCTATGGTTGAGAATGAATGTGTGGAGGGATGAGAGTAGCACTACGAGAGGAGATGGTGGGCCGGCTAACGAGTTCTGTGCCATTGGATCCGGGGGCCAAATCAACTATTGAGATTAACTCATGGGGAATGAGGGTACCATGATCTCGGCTCTGTGGGTGTCACAGTTGAATGGGAGAATGTTGGCCATTGCATCCTGAGAAGATCAACAAAGGATATGGACTGCGAGGGACCGGGAGTACTACCTTGGATGGGTGCCCCCATAGTGAACTCCCGTGCCATCCGATCCGGGAGAGATCGATGTAGGATTATATCGCGTACACGCAAAAAATAATTAATGGGGCTAGAGGAGAAGCAAAGTGCGACAGCGACGTTACCATCCGATCTGAAGCAACATCGATGGCTGAGATTTCATCGTTACGAATGTCTATCGGGGTGCGACATCTACGGGAGAGTGGAAAGTGGAAGTCCGATGCGATATGCGATGGCCGATGCAATGGAGAGCCGGGAGTACGAGTGTGATGGCTGTTAGATCCGGGGAATGGACGCGTCCGTATCTCATGGGTGGATTCCGCCATTGGAAGGAAAAGTGGAAATGGAAGCGTACTCTTGGAAAGTGTGATGTGCGATCGCCGAGGCTTAGCGCTCGCCGTGATGGCAAGTCACATGGAGGAAAAGGGGTTAGGGCCTGCTGCAAAGCACTTAAGGCCTTATTTTAATAAAAGGTCGTAAAATAGGCCAAAAAGTGAGTTTTTGGGCCTTTTCGAGGTTCCGATTGTTGGGAAAAATAATGAGTGGGGGTGAACTCGCATTTAGAGCCGACATACAATTTTTATTTTTATTTTTAGTTTTCCTTTCTCTTAAACCATATGTTACATTACCGCATTCAACTTGTATGTCGTGTAGATCTGGTTATGTCTTTACTTAGATCGTATACAGAATCATGAATAGAAATAACAGCATAAACATAAGCAACACATATGAACACTAGGATTTAAGGTGGAAACCCACCCGAGAGAAAACCACCGCCGTCGTTATCTCACTTTCAATATTTATTATACGTAAAACTTATTACAATTTGAGGCCGGGCGCATTTATACCACACGCATGCACCCACCGTAGAAGGCTACAACCTTCTCTCATTTACCACCTTTTCCGGAAGGGAGCTACAACCCCCCGTACTCAAGCATCAGCCTCTCTCCCCGGAAGGGAGCTACAACCCCCTCGCTCTCATTTACTGTGTACCACCGGAAGGAGCTACAACCTCCCCACCGAATGCTTTGACCCGCACCACCGGCATCACATTTCATCAATTTTCATACTAGATCCACCCGCCTACATGACATACCTTGCATGCCACCGGATTTATTCATTCAAGACACTCACACTGCTTCATGATTTCATCCGTCGTTCAAACCATAGATTCATCATCGTCGATCATTATATCCATGGATGCATCGTAGTTTCAGATTTATCGCTTAAGAATAGAGTTTGCCCATACAAATATTCCTTAGAGAAATTTATCTATTCACGACCTCACTATGCACACACTTTGTACAATAATCGTCTTCTCCTTATATATTTTTGCCTTTAGTAATACCATGAGTCAAACCATCCAACTACCAATGGTATTCATATTAAAAATTCGAATCAATCCAAATTGAAAATCCAATCTTCGTTCTTCCATGCACGAAATGTCCCAAAGGTAATCTTTTTCTCTACCAAATAATACTATAGCCAAAGTAATATTAATGTGTTGTCGATGGTTTTACTTTCTTTTATTGGAATTTTATTTATCAAAATTCGTGAATTTGATAAAATAAATATTATTCACACCCTTTTATAATTAAATATTAATAATCCGGCGCGCTTTTATCAAATGTCCTTTTCAAAATAGACCTTCGATCCTAGCCCCACATGCATAATCGACGAATTAATCGTGTTGCTAATATTATTTAAAATCAAAGCCCATTGCTAACAATCAACCCGATCGAAGGGCTCACGTTCCATCGTGCCACATCATCCAATCCGATGGATATCGCTCGTGGGCAAATTGCACGGCAATAACGTGCGATGGCATGCCGTACTTGTGTTATTCTTCGCGCACCTTCAACAAATGATGGCCATCTCGATGACCCCCTTCTCGTATCAATCCGCGCTCAATGATATCGCCGGGGCATCCTCGGGGGTCGAACTATAACACGCGATGGCACGTAGTGGTAAGTGGTTTTGTGAAGTCGTACAGGACGTGTGTTGAGTAATCTCCTCATGGAATCGCTTCCTCAATCAGAAAATATCGCTTGCTCGCATAGGCAAGGCGATGAAAACCATAAACCGCCTTCACTATTCACTCGGTCATGGTTCCGCTCTTCCACGCCAGGTTCCGTCGCCTTTTCAATGTATTATTATAATTAAGTTGCGCTTGGGTTTTTGCCTTTATTACTCCTAGTTCCATCCAACTTCGCGTTCGTCATCACCAAGTGTTCCACTACTTCATTAATCTCGCCTCATCTCTCATCAACTCCCCACCTGACATGTGATATCATTCAAGCCTTCCACTATACGTGACATCATTCGACCTTATTACAGAGATTATTTACACAGAGGTTCGGGGATTCCACACAAGAATTACATCGCTCAATACACATATCCCTAACTCGCAATACTTATTCCCCCTGCACCATGTATCCTCCGCCTATTATGAAATCGATCACACAGTCATATATATTCCAGATTTATCTAACCATACTTAACACAATTCCACAGTTCTTCTTCATCAACATATACAAATCTGGGCGTATATTCAATTTGTCCTTCAATCTATTACCTTGTCTCTTCCTAGCAGCCTCTCCTTGCCATATCTCTTTCAACCGTATTAAACTCTAATTCAACTCTACTAACTCTATCATTCGTCTCCTAATTCCTCCGTTTCATCTCGCTGCCTCTGCTAACTCTCTCTGTCTCTTTTGCCTTATGGATAGTTTAGGTGTTGCTCCTATCTTCTCTCCGTTTGCCTTGTTGTCGTTCTCGTATGCTCCTTCTTCGCTACTCTCGCCTCTCGTTTTCCCCGATGTCTTCCGCTCGCCTTTCCAGATTTCCAATCAACTAACCCTTCTAAAACTGCCTCTTACCTTCATATTTCATTTGCTCTTTTTCTTTTTTGCATGCCTCCTCCTTGGCATTGAGGGAGATACATCATTCTTACATCTTTATCACATAGGTTTTCTATATCATAGGCAACCTAGCAAGTAAGTTTCATCAAGGACAACTTCATGTAGGTTTCCATCACTTTATCAAGTAGGTTGCCATCAAGGACAACACTCGCATCATATTTCCAACACCGATAAGTATAAAGGAGGTTTAAACCATTATAAAGGGGTTTTAATGGTTTAAAAGGGTTTTTGAGGAAATAAAGGATAAATGAAGGGAAAAATGAGTGTTAAGTGAAGGAATTGTGAAGATGAAATGGAGGAATGAAATGATGGAGATGAGGCCATGAAAAATAGTTTTCTCTTTGGAAATAGCAAATGGTTATTTTGAAGCTTTGAGTGAAGTTTTATGGAGAAAACTGATAGACTAAGGATAATGAAGGCCGGTGGAGATTTCCAGAACTCACAATGCTTCGCAAATTTTATTTCTAAAATCTTGGATTGTCAACTTAGTCATCTTTGGATAAAATCAAAAATTATGGATGACTAACACCTCGTAATTAAATAACATGTGAACCTAACATTTGGGACATCGATAAGATCTATCTTTACCACCTTTCCTCCTCTTATGGTCTCATATTTCCTATAATAATCAAATTCTCCTATCTTCTTTCGTATTTTTTGGATGTATTCGAAAATCACTGATACATCATTTTATGTCAGATAATACGGTAAGTTTTTGGATATACTCGCATGAATTGGAATTTCTCTTCCAAGCCAAAGCCACCCATTATGAATTTCCGTAGATGAGGATATTTGTGCATTTCATTGTCACTCTTGTCATGTCGAACACCAAGAACTTCTGAAGTGCAAAATTGTGGACCTCTAGATACCATTGAAGTCCTGATCGACTCTTTCCGGCTTCGATACCACCCTCCTTTACATAGTCTTCAATATACCTACCTTTTTATAGGCCGGAAATTGGAAAGAGTTAGTAAAATCTCGTCTCATCGCAGTAGCATTATCATACCTCGCCACGTTGGCTCTAGTTTCTAAATCCTCCCATTGAGTTCTCGTTCAACCACCGAAACTACCTTCTTTGTCATACCCATCCAACTATACACCAAAGAGTGCTTTTGGTCCGCATATTTGATCTCCTACTATTATACTCCGTCGAACGTTAGAACAGCTTTCCTCTTCTTGCAATTTTCAATTCTTCACAGATTAAGTAGGAATTTGGCACGAAGGACATTAATGACTACATAACTAATTAATTTTCCCTAGCTCAATCCATGGCTATAATCATGTGGTTAGTTACTCGTATGAGGTGGACTCTAATCCGATAATGGTGGCTTCAAATTTGGGCTTTATCGTGATGACTAATAATTGTTGCCTGGTGTGGAAAATTTATTACTTAAATGGTATTACTAATTACGGAAAATATTTTGCAAATTTTTTGGCTAACACTATGGACTAACACCTACATGATGGCTCATTATAACCGAGTGATGGCTAACATGGTTGGTCTTACATTCACTACAACACCCCCCCACACACCCCACCCCCCCCCCCCCCCCCGACCAAAATTGGTTGCGCTTTGGTCCCTATGCCGCAACAAATGGTGGATTGAATGTGCATGACATATAACTTATTTTATTGGGACTCTTATCTTATCACTATTAACTAACCTATTTTATTAAAATTATCGAATTCCTAACCTATTGACTCGTCTCGATTGTGAGAGAGTTATTGAACTATAACCTACCGACTCCTCTTGGGTGCAAGAGTTCTTGAAATTATAATTTTGTTCATTCATTGTAGGGTTTCACGAAAAGGCCATTCACCCAACCTAGTATTTATCCATATAGTTGTGCTATCTTCATCGCTCTTGAGTCACGAAGCCAATCTTGAATAACTTTTGTTCGATGTGGCGGTCGTGCCGTAGACTTTTTGTCTTTATTTCTCCACCGATTCATGAAAATCTCGCAAAATATTGCTTCCTCTATTTCCGAAGTTCATGAAGGCATGTTGAGATAGATTCCCGTCATTCATTTGTGTTGTTGTAGCAATTAATAGAGTAGGGACAATAAACTCAAATTTCCGGCACCACTTCTTCTTTCCCGTACACAAGCTAAAATGGCATCCGATCGTGTAATAATTTTACAAGTATTCCCCGTACAACCATAATGTACGGCATTATTTTGTCCTAGTCGTCCCGATTTGTATCGCGCATATTAGTTGCTCCTTTTCTAAGATTTTAGTCAAAGCTAAAACAATTTTGTTTGCTTATGTGTGATACGTACTACTCATGTGATGTTATATCATGCAGTTTTAAAGAATGATTTGACTGCGGGAATTAATAAAGTGGGTGCCTTGATCACTTGTCGCTACTTGGATAGCCAAATCGGTAATAATTTTTTCAAAGATAAACCCGGTCAGACTGCTGTAATAATCCTTCACCGTGTCGCCTCTCGCCCACCTAGATAGGTATTCAATTGTGGTGATTATGTATCTTTTTCTTTGTGAATAGCGTTAACCGGTGTAATGTGCCCTACAAAGTCAAAAACCCACTTTTCAAATACCCGAATTGATCTTATAGGCTGTAGGGGTAGCTCATCACGCTTATGAAGGTTTCCTATTCTTTGACACATCACATTTCTTCACATACTCTCTACTATCCGTGTGCATTATAGGCCACCATAGCCCGGCCGCAATATTTTTCTTGTGGTAGGCTTTGCTCTTATGTGTCCTCCAACAACTCCATTGTGACATTCCCATAGGATATCTACTCATTCAAGTTATTCAATACTGATCTAAATGAGTACTTGAAAATTTTTGCAAGGTATCCATTTCATTAAATTAAATGTGTGCAAAATTCTCCATGTCTTGTTGCATAAAAACAACTATTAGATCTAATCCAGAGATTGACCTAGGGCCATTTATCGGATATGTCACCTTTGATTAAAGGATGAGATCTAGAGGCTAATTGGCCCTTTATAGACTCTCGTTCTTAGAACTTGTAGAAGTTAACACTACAATTTCCATCAAATATATGTGCAAATCAAGTATTCATGTCTTGTAATTGAAAACAAAGTGTTTATGGAATCGTATAAGAGTTTATTCGGTGGACGGAAAAGTTAATTTAATTTTATTTTTAACATATTAAATCAAAAAAAATTCAGCAATATAACTTTTACATAACATGACACAAATGTTCGATGAGCATTTCACCCTCCGGGCTACGTTCGCTAGATCAAGCCTCCCAAAAATGAGCTTGTCCTCCTATATTAAATGCTCCAAAATGATAATACAAGTTTAAAAGGGTCTCAATATAAAAAAAATCTAAATGAAAATAATGATTTAGAAGACATGAAAAAGCTAAGAATTCCTCTCCTTTCCAAATTCACTAAACAAAGGAGTAATTACCATAAACAAGTGATTTCTTCAATAAGGCCCCCGACGGCTCTTGAACCTCTGTAGCTTTTTGGGCTATAGAAGTACTCAAACAGGTCTGAAACCTCTTTCATTAGGTTCATAAGTTCAAATTAGCTGAAAATGATCTTTGGTTCACCACAAACGTATAAGACAACTCAAAATAGCTCCAACCCAAAAATGGCCCTCGTGGACCGAAACTCTCCCCGAAGGTTTTCTGGCCTCTAAAAGTATTCAAACAGTTCTGAAACCTCTTACTGGTTTTATAAGGTGAAAAAAATATCTGAGGATGGTATTTTTTTTTCACCTTAAACAGAGGTACAACCCAATACAAACAGGTACACACAAAATGGCCCTAATTGCTCAAAAAGCTTCACCGAAGCTAAAATGGTTGTAGAACCTCCTACATCTAGAACCTATCCCAATGGCTCTCGAATGTCAAGAAAGTCTAAAATTACTTTTGGTTCACTTCAAATGGCTACATAGCTCAACACAAACTCTCCAACTCCCTCTTGGCTCTGATGGCTCTCATTGCTTCCATGAAGCAAAGGACCTGGCATCAACTCCAATGCCTCCGGAACCTATTCCAATGGATTCAAATCCTTTGAATACCCGAAATCAAAAAAAAAATTGTCAAAAAAGGTTCTCCTTATCAGAAGTTATGAGAAACACAAGATTTTCTCCCAATGTCAAGTAAAAATCCCACAAAATGTGGGGCTAACCGTAGATAGTCCGACTAAAACTCGGCCAAAATCCAAATTTAACGACCGCACTAAACTTGGCAAATGGTTTAACTCTGCATTAAATGTTGGGTTAACGTGGCCACATGCCACCGCTTTGTGGGCGGATTAACCGAGCCATTCCCGCCGTCTTCTAATCGTTATCTCCTTAAATCTGTTTAAAAAATGCCAAAGTTTCGGGCACATGATTCTCGAAGATAGTGGTCCAAGACTTAACCGCCATCTGCCTTCTAAGGCAGGGTTCTAGCCCTTGGTCGTGACAATGGAGGTGTCATTTCTGCCAGCCCCTTAAATGTTTTTCTCTCGCCCGATCAAATTTTAACCCCAAATAAATATTCAACCGCTCATATGTTAAGTCCCTTGGCAGCGGGTACAACGGTGGTTCGTAGCGTTGGTGGTAATGAGGTCGAGGGTTCAAATCCCTTGGCCTCCACAAAATTTGATATGACTTGTTTCGGCCATGTGGCGCGCCTCCGGCCCGCCATGTGGTAGATTTCCATTGGCCCATAAAAACAAAATTCAAAAACCACTTTCAATCATAGATTGCCATGTTTGAATATATCATTCGTGTGGAATATTCTAGGGAATATTCCTTTTGTAATTTTTCAAATTTGGAAGTCAAACCTAGTCAAACTAGTCTTTCGCTCGAAATTATGAATTTTCAAACTTGAATAACTTTCACATATAGTGTCGATTTTAGTGTCGTTCACGAGGTTAGGATCGTATCGCCGAGGCCTATCCGATTGTTCAAAGTTGGCAAGTGATTTTGAACACTTTCAATTTTGAGATTTTTCCATAGCTCGGACTTGAGCTCTTGATCACACCTCCCAAATGAGAAGATTTTGGACCCCAAAAGCTCACTGAAATTCTAAAACTGAACTGTACAAAAAATGAGAGAATAACAACATCCTCTTCTTTTTAGCCTTCAAAAATTTTCTTGACTTTCCAACTGTCCTCAAGGTGAATTTTTGCTGAATGAGCCATATACTTGTGCCGAATCCTGACCAAGTTTTCTCGCCATACCAATCTGCCATTCTGAAACCAGCAATGACCCTTGCTGAACTTTGTGCCCTCTTTGCTTGCATGCCTTTCCATCTCATGGAATCTTGCACCGCTTTGCACCGACACTTCGTTCTCTGCACCAATCGACACCAAAGGCACCTTGTGCAACATACGACATCAACAACAAGTTGACCTGAAATGTGCTATATAATTGACACACAAAATCTGTAACAAGTGTGCACATAATCGACACAAGTCGATAAACAACAAGATACATCTTTACAAGCATGTGTATGTATCATGTACAATGAACTATATACAGTTTTCTAATTACATATACAACCTCTATGTACATGTGCAACTTCAACTCTTCTTTTCAAATACCAACAAGTACATGATCCCAAAAAACATGTGGGTGACTTAAGAGTTGAACTAAAAGACATTGCTGCAATATAAGTGAGTATCATACTCATCTTTTACACCTCCATGGAGAAATTTTGCAACAACAAAGAGATTCCTTCAACTGAAACTGCTTTTACATGCAATCTTGCATCAACTTTTCAACTGAAATACATGCATACGAAATCTGAAATTTTCATGTACAAAATGAGTATGACTTACTGCATTAAGAAGTTAATCCACTTCCTACCAAGCTAACTCCATGACGTCTTTTCATACTGCAACATTTCTACATGTGAATCTTCCATTTCCACATCGATAATGGAATCTATAGATCCACTTGCGCCAATATTTTTGTCCTCAAGCTGCATGTGCCTTGGACGACTTGTTGGATGCAAGGTCCAACAATGAGAGACATCATGTCCCTTCTTTTGAAAAAATGTGCAACAAAAAATTCTTTCATTTGAACAAGAAAAATTATCATTCTTTGCTGAAACATAATCAAATTTATCATGTGAATAATTATACCTCTTTTACTGCATGGAATGTCCATCCTTTTTTTCTTCAAAAGACGATGAACTAGTAGAGGAGACATCTTTCTTTTTCAGACTTTCATCACAGTTCTTGTCTTGAAAACTGTTTAAACTTGCATGCTCGCCATAAGCGACATTTTTACCCTCTACTTGCCGCAATGATGGCTTAAAAAAATGGCAATCATCCTTAATTTTTTTTTGAAATATATGCATTTTGGAACTTGGAATAAAGGTTCTCTTTAAATTTTCATCACATGCATTCAAGGATTTGGAGTCTTCATCATTAAACTGCACATATCCAAGACCAACATTCTTGGGTTGCTCCACAACCGAAATAGGGTCAACCATGCCTTGTGAATGCTTGCCCAAACCTTTGCCTTCATGATAACCCATCTTAAACATTAATTTGGACCCTATACCCCTTGTATGTTTTTCAAAAGAACCAACACACTTTTCAGTTGAGGAAATTGAAGACAAGTTGGAATGGCTTACCTCTTCCTCAGGGATTTTCTTGTACAAAGCTTCTTGAGCTTCAAGGAGTTGTTTCTCCATGTCATGCAACCTTTGGAGAATTTCTTCCTTCTCATCCTTCATAGCCAACAATTGTGCCTGAAGCTTAGCACTTTCTCTTTGATCCTCAATTAGAATCTGCACCATGTCCTTCACTTTAATGAACTCATTCTTCATGTCATCATTGAAGAATCTAGTGAAGGAGGAAAATTCACTTGTAGAAGAAGTTGAAATTATGTAAATGGTAAAATTAACAAAAGGAACTTCCAAAGAAAAGTTCTCAAAGCTTTCAAACAAATGACAAGCTTTTTAACCAAATGTCTTTACATCCATACTCTTATTTAAGCAGCCATAAAACACAAACTCCAATAGCTTTTGTAGCAAACACTAATCAAGTGGTTTTGTTTTCCGAAGATAATATTGAGGTAATTTGGGGTAAGGAAATAGCCTACAACTCTTTTTTCCTTTCCAAGACTTAGCTATCAACAGTTATCTTTGTTGAAAATGCAACAAGATGATGGAGCTTAGTGAAAAGAAGTCACCTTCACTAAGTGGGCCCGCAGGCTATTTTTGGCGCAAAGTCTATTTTTAGACATATGGATCATGGTCTATGAGTTGCAAGATGCTATTTATGGATGATTGGTCGAGTTGGTAAAAATAGATGGACCTCTATTTTTAGAGATTGGGCGGTTTCTATTTTTAGACTACCGGGCTAAAAATAGAACAGTCAAATATTATTAACCCTTAATAATATTTAGACTATAAACATTATCTTATCCTTTTGGAGCACTTCAGTTTGATGCTTGGATGTGGCACATGCAGCTGACAGAATGAAATACGCTTTTCCTAAGGGTTAGTTGAGCTATTGCATGGTTGACTTCAGTTAGAACTCATGTGGCAGAGTTTGGTGGAGTTGATGAGACAGTTGGTGGAGTTGTGTTCGGTTTAACTTAGTTGAACTAGTCGTATTTAGTCTAACTGAAAAATACACTAGTGATGAGTGGTGTGAATTAATTATTAATTAATTCACTAATTATTAACTCATAAATCAACTAAAGAACACATCAGTTAACTGCAATGCATGGACAGTTCAGTGGAGACCAGTGTTAGACGTGGGTGAAAGGGTGAGTGTGACTATCAGTTGTGACCATGGCTGTGCATGAGATTTGCACACACATTGATTGAGATTGCCAATGAGGATTGCACAGTTGAAGCTAGTGGGATTCGAACTTGGATCTCATCATTACTCATCTTGGATTGCGCAGTAGAGGCAGGCAGACTTGTGGAGGAGATTTGAACCTGTGACTTGTTCATCTTCCGTGCTAGTTTGTGTGTAGCATGTGAGATAGTGTTGAGAGTCGTGAGAGCTTTGTGCTATGTATTGTTACATGTTCTCTATCATTATAATATACAGATAGTTGGGGGTTTTCAGCTGTAAGCTTTCCCCATTACATACTGTGTTATATGTGTGCTTGATTATGTTTTAATGTGCGCATGCGATTGCTTCTATTTCCGCAAATTGATGATCAATTGTAGAAGAGGTTATGTATTATGCATGAAGCTTAAATAGTGTGTAATCAGGATAATCTCGGTGAATAATTCAACTATTATTCAAATTTCTACAATCTTTTCAACTCAAGCACACTCATACAGTCAACCATTTTGCAACCAATAAAATAATCAATCTTTTACACTGTTTTAAAACATTTTGCACAAAAAAAAATGCTCAATCTGAGCTCAACCTATGCTCTGATACCATCTGATCTGAAAATGGAAGTACTTGAAAATGTGTGCAAGGTATCCATTTCCATTTAATTAAATGTGTGCAAAATTCTCCATGTCTTTCAAGATAAACAAAGTGGATTTGGTAACTGTTTATGAGTTTATCTGTGAGGGAATGTTAATTAAGTTTGCTGTTTAACATATTAAATCGGAAATACACAGCAAAATAACTTCAGCATAACATGCTCATATATTTGGTGAGCAGTTCACCCCTCCCAAATTGACTTGTCCTCTTGTATTAAAATGCTCCAAAATGCTAATACAAGTTTAAAAGTTACTCAATAGGAAAATATGACTGTAAATACAGAATCAGAAGACATGAAAATGCTAAAAATGCCTTTCCATATTCACTAAACAGTGAAGAATTACCATAAACAATGCCTTCTTCAACAAGGCCCTAATGGCTCTTTGAACTCCTCTGAAGCTTTTTGGGCTGTATAAGTATTCAAACAGTTCTGAAACCTCTTCCATTAGGTTCAAAAGGTCAAAAATAGCTAAAAATGGTTTTTGGAGCACCTCAAACAGTGAGGTACAACTCCAGATAACTCCATTTCCCCAATGGTCTTGGTGGTTCTTCAAGCTTACCTAAAGCTAAAATGGTTATAGAACACCTCTACTACCTTTGGAACCTGTCCCAATGGCTCTGGAATACTGGAAATAGTCTAAATTGGTTTTTGGTTCACCTCAAATGGTTAAGCATAACCCAAAACAACTCCAACTCCCTCTTGGCCTTGACGGCTCTCCAAGCTTCCCTGAAGAAAAATTGGCTGAATATAAACTCTAATAGCTCTACAACCTGTCTCAATGGCTCCAGAATGCTGAAGAAAGCCAAAATTGACCAAAATTTCGTCCAATTTGGACCAATATTGGAGAAGTTATGGCCGAAACAAACTTCTGCCCAATCTGCCCTAAACAAGCTCCACCAAATGTGGAGAAACTGGAGTTAGCGCTCCAAAAATGGCGGAATTTTCGAAAAATAGTGGGAAGGCGCCAAAACTGGCAGAACTTGAAACTGCTGGCATTAAATGTCACATTGGTGCATGTGATTGGTTCTACATTTAAACCGTCGGCATAAACTGTTTGGCATAACCATTACATTAAATATAAATCATTAGCGGTGGCCACATGTCATAAAAGTTGGGGTTAATTAATCGTTTACTCCGTGGTTTTGTGAAGCTCTAGGTTTCAGGCGATATGGTTATATTGAATGTGGCGCTGGCCCCTTTTGTCGCCCGTCAAAACTTATTCACAACTTTAAATAAAAACTGCCGATATATGTTAAGAACCACCCTCGTGGCACAAAAGTAAGTCATGCGCCTTGTAGAGACGAGGTCTCGGGTTCAAATCCTACCGAGACACAAAATTTTTCACCTCCAAAATTTCTACCGGCCAGGGGGCCATGTGGCAGCCTCCGGGCCTGCCACGTGGCAGCCCACGATTGGCCCAAAACTCCAAAGTCAAACTAACACCCAATACACGATTGTCACTTGTCGTAAAATGATTGCCCAGGTGGAATATTCTAGGGAATATTCCTTTTTTAATTTTTTCAAAATTTGAAAGTCAAACCTGGTCAATTAAGTTTTTTGCAGTTTACTGAAAACTTCAAACTTGCATAACTTTCACATACGATGTAGGATTTGAGTGCCGTTCATGACGCGAGGATCGTATCGATGAGGCCTATCCAGTCGTTTAGGTTGCAAGTGATTTTGAACACTTTCAATTTTGAGCTTTTTCCATAGCTTGGACTTGAGCTCCTGATCAACATGCATGTTGTATAAGTTCTACACTTGTGGCAATCCATATCTACTAGAATAGTGATGTGTTGACCATATGGAAAAGTAATTGTGAATCATCCACGTAAACACGTGTGTTTATATATCCATGTAGATGTGTTGATGTCAAATATTTCATCTAAAGAGTTCTAAAAGTTCAAGAGTCAAAGAAAAAATGGAATGTTGAATCAATTTAAGTCCTATTACTTGATGAGCACTTGCATAAAAAATGAGTATGATAGGGATGATAATCAACGACCATATCTCCTCCTCATAATTGTTTATTTATGGGGAATTTTGTGTTGATATTTCTAGCAAGTAATGCCACAATTGTCACTACAATCGTGGCAATGACAAACAAACAAACAAAGATAGGTCCCCTCATTCTCAACCTCAAAAATGAACTAATCCTCAACACTGATCGTACCAAATACCACCACTTTCTTGTTTTCTTATATATATCAGAATATAATCATTTTGGTTGTTAGAGGGTTTAGCCAATTTTCTTGATCATTACAAACTCCAATCTATTAAATTGTGCATGTAAAGTGTATGTGCTGTTTCGCAACACTTTTATAGTGGCCATCATAGTTGTTTGTGAATATAAAATGATATCATTCATCCCCATCATAGCGACCAAACTCATTGCTAGTTAAGTGCCTCCTATGTTATATCTACTTTTATTATGTATGTCACAAATTCCATCAATGTCACTATGCATTCTACCACTTCTTTCCAAATCTAATCTAACATTGTTTGGTTTGGTTTTATTACATGCTATAAACAATCTCATTGGCTTTGCATGGTCATCTAAAACTTAGTTAAGTTCCAACAATATTTGAGATTTGTGTGAAGTAAAAATATATTTTTGCTAATCTTTATATTCATTGATATATATTATATTGAACGAGGGAGCTAGATTGTGTGTGGTTAACAGTGTCACTTGTCTTGGCAAGTGCCTCTACAACAACATTTGTTATGCATGTTGGTTATAAGGGAAATTCACGTACCAAATGTGGAAACATATGTGCCACATATGCTAAGTTTTTCTACCAAGGGCTTGGTGTTATATTATCTTTGTTTGGTGGACTTATAATTATGGTATTCATTATCATATCTAAATTTTGTAATAAGTATCTCTAAGTGAAACATTGATTGAAATGTAGATCAAGATATACATTGTTGGATGTAGGATGCCTTAGATTCTATGATGTATATCCTAACATATATTGTATGTAATATGATGTGCATAATGCTTGTCATCTACTTACAATTATTCTCTTATGTAAGGAGTTATGTAAGTTGATGGTCACACTTGGTGACATCCACCATTGCTAGGTAAGGGAAAATTCATAACGATTAACAAATTTAGTTGTCCTTCAATTCAGATTCATACAACATCATCAATTATCAAGTATACAACTCTTTTAAATAATAAACCATGTTGACATTGACATCATTAGTTTTATATGGGATATATTGTTAGAGTCATTAGGATTATGTTTTGATATATCTCATTTGCATCTCAAGCAACTTAGGTTGTAGCCATTATCATTTCTTGAAATGACTATAATTTAAGCAAAATATAAATTTCATACACAAAATACATAGAGAAATAACTCTTCTTTTAGCTCACACCTCAAGAACCCAACATATAAATACTTCATTGATTACGATCATTATGATCCCAAAGTCATATGATGGGACACAAAACCAAAAAATCCATTTGATGTGTTATCTTCTCAATGCCTATATAGACTTTCTCAATATCGAACATGAAATGTACTAAACTAATTAAATAATAACTATACAAATAACTTAGCCTTTTAATTCGTCTTCTTCCAAGATTTTCATCCACACCCTCTTTCCAATACTTCTCATGCACCTAATCTAACACTCTTCCAAACATAAGTTATAGGCTAAAAGATTTTGGATCCTTTACATCTTATTTCTAATATTTCTCATGCATCCAATCTAACCCTCTAATCCAATAATAAGTTAGAGACCAAAAATATTGGGGTTCCTTTGAGGATTAAGAACTATAATAATATAACTTGTCTTTTGCTCCCACCCATTATTTTGCAAAAAATTAGAATTTATATTAAATATTTCTTGACTTTTTGGTCTATTTCATTCACCCAAAGGGTTTTGGTCCATCGGTCAAGAGAAAGAAGCTTCATTAATGGGAAAGGTTTAATTCTCACAAGGGTTGTCCTTCGAGTCCTAGGATCATCTTAAGGTGGTGGTCAAAAGTGTGGTTGCACCTAAATAGAATGTATGATCTCATGACCCATGCAGACACAAGTTGATCAAAGCCCACCCCCATGTCATTAAAATTTTAAATCATAGTGGCTAAGTGTTGTGAATTGAAATAATAGGTTTTGAGGCCAAGTATTTAAGTAAACTATATGTGATATGTCAATATTCAATGTCACTATTGGGTTAAGCATATTGTAGTATACAGTAAAAAATTACCTTGGTTATCACCTATCGACTCCGCTCCCGCCCAAATCAATCCGCTGCATAATTAACTCCCACCCAAATCAATCCGTTGCATAATTAAACATGTTTAACCATTGACCAACGGACCGGCGCCATGAATTATGGGAAATTAGGAAAAACCATAAATGCCTTCTCGTGCCTGTTTCAAACTTTACTGTGCTCTCCAATTACCACGCATGCAACAAGTTTTTCATTTTTACAGGTCAAGTGCAGCTGGGAACACTAGCGAACTACAAATATGAGTGTTTTCTTCTGTCTCATTGTCTTCCCCACTCCAATTCCGCCTCTACATTATGCAAAACCACATCATCAAAAAAATTAATCATTTCTATAGCCTAAACCAGTCATGCCTCCCAAGAAGAAATTTCAAGAACCCTTCAATCCTATGGTTCACCCTCCGATTAACCTGGATCATATTAGCCTTGTAGATAAGCACTTTAAAATCCACGAGACCCTATGTGATTTTGATCTATTTTATGTTTACTACTGGTTAGAGGATAAGTTAATAGATGGTGTTGATGACATTGGTCTGTGGGACACAAATTTACCCTACTATATTTTCCCTAAAATCCATAGTGCCCTTGAATTTATCAGAATTTGTCAGAAGATGTTGTGCCTATTATATCCCTAACCAACGAGCTATAATTTCCCCTATTGGTGAAGTCTTATTCACAATCAACACCAAATCCATCATTCAAATGATGCAGGGATTCTCAGAAGAGAATACAACGCCATTTTCCTAAGAATCCATCATAGACCTATACCGAAAGATAGATTTTTCCCAGAGAGCCAAAACCCTTGAGTTTTTCTTGACTGAAAATACCCCTTTACCCAATAAAAACCCCCCATATCCTTCATCCTTATTTCCTAAAAGAACCAAGAAAATAGCTACAGTCCTATCATATCTTCTTGGATATTACTTAGACCAATGGATAGATGAGGCAATTATAGGCTTTTTGACTCTATTGTCCATAGATTCCAAGCCCTCTATCATGTTTGATTTTAGCCAATTCTTAGTTGACAACATCCATGACCAGTTTGTAAAATTCCATACAAAGGGAGTGTTTAAATATACTTATGTTATTGTTTACATGTTCTTATATTTTCAGTTAGAAAGGTTTCAATTTTCCATGAAGAAGATGGATGAAGATGGACACCCACAGTATGTCATTTTTTAGACCACCCTATTGATGAAAGAGCAAGAAGAATACATCTACAAGCAGTTCATTGAGCTATTTTTACATCAATCCATGAGTATTCTAAATGGCACAGTTGAGCCCACAATAAGTGAAGATATTAAAATAATTATGCAGTTTTTAGATTAGGCCAAAACAAGAGACTGATACTTATACCAGAATTATACAGAGCTGAGAGTGTATGGATGTGAATTTCCTCCCTACAAGTTGACAAAATTCCTCCCAATGAGGATTTTATCCCTGGAGTATATCAGACAAATGTTAAATGTCGATGAGGTTCATTTTGTTTCAGCAAAGAAGAAATCACAATTCATGATCAAGTCTGAAATTGGACCATTCATATGCAACAACAGGGCAGCAGGAGAGGAAGCTGATAAAATGCTAAAAAGAATCAATTTTTCTCCCAGATTTACATGGTCTTATGATCCATTTGGGGTCATTTCTAAAATGAGGGTGGAAAACAAGTCTACACCCTACATTCACACTCAAAGGCTAGAAATAGAAAAATTTATGAATCAGACAGAATGGGTAGAGAATACTTTGCAGGAGGTAGAGGAGTGGGCAATATCAACTTCGAGATTACAAACCACTCTACCACAACACAAACAGAGCAAAGAGGATAAGCAAGAAACGACAGGGAAGAGGCAGAGGGAAGATCAGTCAACTTCAGTGACTGATAATTCCAATATAGAATTCAAAATGAAGTATAGGAAAAGAGCCAGGATACACATGGAAATTGATCAAGGCAAAGAGATAGAGTAGGAGACCATCATCAATGTCATAGATACTCCAGGATCATCTCCAGTGGGAGGTCAACCCATATCCTCCCCTACTACCTCAACTACTATGCTAAATCAGTAGCAAGCCCTCAAGACATCCACATCTAGTGCTGCTACAGGAGAAAGGGAGAAGACAATGTTTGATACCTTCCGGGAAATCAAACTGAGGAATGAAATTATAAAGAATAGCACCTACACCTAGTTTTGGAAGTAAACCTCTAGCTCACAGACTAGATTATTATTAACCTTTGATTCAGGGAAGGGGAAAATGCACATGGCATTCCTGGAAGCTCAAATTTCAAAACCCAAGATGGTAGCAGACTACAAGCACAGTTCATTCAAATTCAACATCATGGAAATTCATCCCATCAACCAGATGGAAATGCACAAATAGATAGGTGAAATGATCTCTTCCACATTAACCAACACAACAATGAGTTTGTCTAAGTTGTAGGTCTCCTTAGCAAATGTACAATCACAACTTAAAATGGAGAAGATCTCTTCTATGTCCAAGGATACAGTGATAAAATCCTTGGAAGATTTGGTTGTAAAGATAGGATAAGACCCCTCAAATATACAAGCCATGGAAGATATAATTAAGAAGAAAAATGCAGACATATCAACATTAAAGAAGCAGCTGAAGATGTCAGCCACAAAATACCCACTTACAAAAGAAATAGAGGAGACAGAGTCCCAAGAATCTGAGATGATGAAACTCATCATGGAGCAGACTGCCCAACTGAAACAAATGGAAATCAGATGGAGAATATGGTCAAATAAAAAGAGCAGGCTGCAAAAACATCAAATTTTCCTTTAGAGGTTTTACCCCTTACAACCATTCCTGCATAAAAAACTTCAACAACTAGCACAGGAGATGCCGCAGATCATATAGAAAAATCAGTGGAGAACATGTCATTACAAATGGAGGAAATTAAAAGAATACAGGTTCAAAACAAAATTTTACAAGATTAGATGGTAAAGACTGAGATGGCTCATGCAACAGAATCACAGAGAAGTTAGAAGCAGATAGAGAGTTTACATAAATCTCTAAAGGAATCTTCCACTGACAACACCTTGGGTCAAATTAAAGAAATCATATGGACCAACATCACTGAAGCCATGAATGAAATATGGCCATATATCCATATTATTTTTGAGCAAGAGGACTTGATTGAGAAAGCCAATAAGGCCATTTTAGATATAAATAAAGAGCTGGGAGACATTCCTGATACAATGTTGGCCCTCGTTTTTTTATCTCTTTTTGTTTATAAAATACACCTTATTTTGCCATATTATCCATATATTCACCATTATATCCACCTTATATTGAACCAAAGATGCATATACAAGTATTTAAGTTATGTTTTTCAATTATTAGATGTTTTTGTAAAAAATGAAATTTAAGTGCAATTTTGGACAGCAGCAGAAATTCCCATAATGGCATTATGATTTTCATATGTGCAGGACATTTGGGCTCGATCTAGATACATTTATAGAAGGCTCGAGAAATAATAATAAGAGTACACCTATTGGTACAGTCAAACCGAGCTTTAATAGGCTCGGTCAAAGGCGGTCAAACAAGACCTGTCTTTATGGAGGATCCCTAGAAACTAGGTCAAAACTCTTATTTTGTGGGATTTTCTAGATTTTGATGGATATGATGGATGAATTCGACTTGATATGATAGGATAAGGATAGTTATGACTACTTGAGCTATTTTAGATGATTTTTTTAGATACTTTATCTATTTCAGCCTCAAACTTTGAAGGCTTTGATATGTATAACTTGTATGACTTATTATTATTATTTCTGAGACTTTGAGACACAATTGAAGATCTGTTATATCATATTTGCTGCTGTTATATGCTGGTTGATTGATTGAAGTATTAAGTAGCTGAATTTACCTTCAGTGTGCGAGGCAAGGGGGGAGGGCCCCCACACCGAGCTAAGTGCACTTCTTAGTTTATTTGTAGCTGCAATTTCTGAATTAGCTTGCTTATGTTTAATTTGTTTATGATGATTATTTACAAGTATTGATGAATCTAATGATCATTCTTAACCTGCATATGAAAGGACAAACAAATGTTTAAAGTTAAACATTCTTTCTATCTAATCAATATTTTCAGTTAGAATTCATTTTTACATGCCTTTACATGCTTTTACATGCTTTTATATGATTGTTGATGGATCTTAAATTTGTTTCTATTTTGCATATGAAGAGTCAACCTAGTATTTAAAGTTAAATACTTCCTCTATCTGATCAAGAGACTAAAAACTAAGATTCATATTTCCTGCTTTTTTTGAATTCCTATTTTTAACAATTGCATTACTGATAAATGAATATACGATGAAGGACAATCAGGAACTCTTCAGTGAAGAGCCTCTTCAATTATTACTTCATGTATCTTAATCTATTGTTTAGTTAAGTAGTTTTTGATTTCTAATTCACATGGTAATCTTGTTAAGAGAAGCAGAAACAAATCTCTTAAGTTAGGAGATTCTTCTGCTTCTAATTACACATCTGAATTTAGAAATTGTTTAAGTTAGATTTATATTTGTAATATGCATTTCCCTAATCATCAATAAACCATCTTCTGAATTGATCACAACCGAAAACCATATACTTTTGGGATGCTTCTAAGTTCCACTAACCCGGATTGATAATAAATACTTGCGTTAGTTTACAACAGTAAATTGACCCAACGTTTTGGCACCTTTGCTGGGGAAGCATATTTTCAAAACGGTCAAATAGGAAGACAAAAAGAGATATATATATATATGTGTGTGTGTGTGTGTGTATATATATATATGTTTGTGTGTGTGTGTGTGTGTGTGTATATATATATATATATATATAATCACCAAAAACAACAAAAACATAGTTTTTCTTTGAAAAAATGTTTTCTTATGCCTAGAAATAGAGATCATAAGGGTATATTTGTGAAACAAAACCCCCCAACAGCTCATTCATCCACATGAATAACAACATCGGTTGTTGGAAGACCTACTATAGAAGAGTTAGAGGAAAAACAAAGATCAGGACAAATACTAACTTTAGTTGAAAGACAAATCTTGTTAGCCTTAGAGGTAAAGAAAAATAAATCACCTAAAGAACCTCCTTTTGTTTGGAAACAAAAAGACACAAGAAAGACAACTTTAGAACAACTAGAGCAACCTGTCCTTGAGGAAATCAAAGTAGTTGAAGAAATACAAAGTCAACCTCATATCAAAACACTACAAATCTCTGAACAAGAAATGGCTGAAGAAGGAGAGGGATCAATGAGATTAAACATGACTCTTGAACAAAGATTAGAATATGAATTATAGCAAAGGGAATGACAAAGACAATGAGAAGAAGAAAGAATAATTGAGGTGGAAATAAAGGCATAAGAACACAGAAGAGAAGAAGCACTTAGAAGAATAGAGGAAGAAGCAAGAAGAGAAAACCAAAATCAAAGAACACAAGAAAATGAGCAAGAAGTTAACAATGATCAATAAACTACTTTTGGCTTTCCTATCTTAGATGCAAGAGCAATACTAGGAGAAGAAATAAAAATGAAAAATATTCCACCTTATGTATTGATAAATTTATATGGAATGTCAACAGAAGATCCTGATGCATTCATGTTTGAGTATTATATCTTGTGTAGAACCTATGGATATACTGATGATACACATAAGCTTCGACTTTTTCCTGCTACTCTAAAAGCAACAACCTTGAAATGTTTCATGGGATTAGGAGAACATACAGTAGCTTCTTGGGAGGATATGAAGAATTTTTTTCTTAAAAAGTATCAAGCTTACTGCAGGGCTAGAGACTTGAAAGAAGACATTTTCCAAATGACACAACAAGAAGATGAAATTTTGGAAGAATATTTGGAAAGATTTCTTTACAATTTACAAAAATCCAAACATCATTCTCTTAGTCCTGATACAATCTGCACTATTTTTCTTAAGGGTATTAGAGATGAGTATTTAGAAATTATTAATGTAATGGGAAAATGAGATATTTCCAATTTACCATTTGAAGAAATTTCTGAATTATGTCAAAATACTCTAGGAGAAGAGCAAAGATTGGGAAGAGAGATATTTCATCAAAAGCTTCCAAATCTGCAGCAAGTGCAGTAATAAGAGTGGAGATAGGAAGTCTACTAGAAATTTTTAAGATAGATCTCTTAAGAACTTTGGGAACACAAGTAGATGTTTTGAAAGCTAAGAAAAAGAAAGAAGAGAAAGTTGAAATCTTAACAATTTTTTGTCCAAAGTGTAGACAAAAACATCCACTGAGGGAATGCCCTTTGCAAGGTATAAAAGTTTGTGGACTATGCACAGAAAATCATGCAACAGAAAAATGTCCCAAATTAAAAGAATTGCAAGGATTAGATTCTCTCTACTATATGGCACCAAGGATGCCTCAACAATTCCCTCAACAAAACCCCCAAAATTTTCAATATCCTCAAAATACATGGAATGCACCCAAAAACTTGCAGACATATCTAAATTTTTCCTAGAGGGTATATGGAAGATATCATTGTCTCATTGGATTCATGGGAGTATCTGGTAGACTTCTTGATTTTTGCATCCAAAAACAAATTTAGGAGGGCATCTCTTAATTTTAGGCAGACCATGGTTAGCCACTGTAGATGCTTACATTGGATGCAGGTCAGGAAGTATGATTATTGCACATGGAGATGAAAGAAAGCATGTTACATTATATCCTCTTGATCAATCTCCTTCTTTATTATCATGGCTTGACGGAAAAAAACCACAAGAAATTCAATCTGTTTTTAGTATTAATCAAGTTTATAATTTTAAAGAGGAGGAAGAAAATGAGGACTTATTAGATCTATTCATCTTAGAACCAAATATATCAGAGCAACTTAGAGTAACTCAATATGAAGCTGCTAGTTATCTTTTGAATGAATGTTTCCAGGAAAATTGCACTATACAGTCATTTCAAAATACATTTGAAAGAATTTTTTCCTACAAATTCAATTACCAATTCAAATAGAAAATTCATTGAAATCAGTCCCGAGAGACATTTTAATATTGGTAACAACTTACAATCATCACAAGGGGAAAAGCTAATAACATTATTGCAAAAATATCAAAATATTTTTCATGGGATTACAACAACATGCCGAGAATTCATACAAAAACATGCATCCATCACATTTACACTGATAATGAAACAAATCCTATAAGGCAACCACAAAGACGAATGAACCCCATGATGAAGGAAATAATGAAAGAAGAATTACAGAAACTATTACAAGTCAGATTTATCTATCCTATTTCAGATAGTCAATGGGTTTCACCCTTAGTTGTAGTACCTAAGAAAAATGGTAAATGGAGAATTTGTGTGGATTACAGAGAACTCAACAAAGCTACATTAAAGGAACACTTTCCTTTACCATTTATCGATCAAGTGTTAGATTCATTAGCTGGAAAGAAGTTATTTTCATTTCTTGATGGATTTAGTGGATATAATCATATAAAGATAGCATTAGAAGATCAATATAAGATGACATTCACATGCCCATGGGGAACATATGCATACATTGTATTACCCTTTGGTTTGTGTAATGCACCTGCTACCTTTCAGAGAGCAGTTCTTGCAATATTTGCTGATTTGATTCATGAGTGTGTGGAAGTTTACATGGATGATTTCACTGTGTATAGTACAACATATGATGATTGTTTAATAAATCTTGAAAAAATGTTAAAAAGATGCATAGAGACAAATCTATCACTTAGTAATGAAAAATGTTTTATGATGTTAACTGAGGGGATAGTGTTGGGACACCATATTTCCTCTTAAGGGATTAAGGTGGACCCGACAAAAATTCAGGTCATTGTGAATTTAACACCACCCACAACACAAAAAGAAGTTAGAAGTTTCTTGGGTTATGCAGGCTACTATAGAAGATTTATTGAAAATTTCAGTAAAATAGCTTTGCCATTATTCAAGTTACTTGCTAAAGATGTGGAATTCCAATGGATGAATAACTGTCAAAATGCATTTGAAAAATTAAAACAAAAATTTTCAATTGCACCCATTCTTCGAAAACCTAATTGGTCTTTGCAATTTCACATTTCAATTGATGCATCCGATACAGCTATTGGAGCATCACTTAGACAAAAAGAGAATCAATTCAATTATGCCATATATTTCATCAGTAAGAACTTAACACCGGCATAATTGAATTACATTGTTACAGAGAAAGAGATGTTAGTTGTAGTACACGCGGTTAATAAATTTCGACATTATATAATATGTTATCAAGTTTATATCCACACTGATCATTCCACCATAAAATATTTAATGAAAAAATCAATCACAAATGGCAGAATAACTAGATGGATGTTATTAATGCAAGAATTTAACATTACTGTACAAGATCGACCAGGAAAAGATAACCAAGTTGCAGACTTTATGTCAAGACTAAATTCACCTAGTGATCCAAATCCAATACCAAACAATTTTCCATATGAAAATCTATTTGCTATAAATGTCAAAACTCCATGGTTTGCAGACATAGCTAACTATTTATCATTTGTAATCCTACCATATCATTACAAAAACAAGCAGAAACGAAGAATAATTAGAGAAATTTATAATTATAGCTGGGTCAATGGAGATCTATTTTATACTAGTGCTGATTTAATGATTAGAAAATGTGTAAGAGAAGATGAGATTATTGAAATTTTGAAAGCTTGTCATGATGAACCATGTGGTGGTCATTTTGCAGATAAGAGGACATCATACAAATTGCTAAAACTTGGCTACTACTGGCCATCCATATTCAAAGACTCCAAGGCCTATGTGAAAAGATGTGACAGTTGCAAAGAATTGGTAGACCAGTGGCATAAGATGAAATGCCATTAAAACCACAAGTATTGATTGAACCATTTGAACAATGGGCTTTATATTTTGTGGGACCAATCAAACCTTCATCCAATGGAAAGAAGTACATCCTGGTATGTACATATTATGTAACTAAGTGGGTGGAGGCCAATGCAGTAGCATGGGAAACAAAAGATACTATTGTGTCTTTTCTGTTTGAAGAGATATTTGTAAGATATGGAGTTCCGAGACAGATAGTAACTGACCAAGGCACACAATTCACATCAAAACTTGTTCGAGATATTATGGAGAAATACAAGATCAAACATAGAAAATCAACTCCGTATCATCCTCAAGCCAACGAAAAAGTGGAATCAACAAACAAATTCCTAGAGAATATTATGATGAAGATTGTAAATATGAAAATAAAGGACTGGTCAGAGAAATTGAAAGATGTGCTATGGGAATGAAGGATAACTTGGAAAAACACAACTGGGTTCAGTCCATATCAGTTAGTGTATGGAAAAGAAGTATTATTACCCATATAATTTCAAATACATACACACAAGCTAGTAGCAGAATCGGGGATGGAATTTTCTGAGGCACAACAACAGAGAATTATGGAGTTAAACAAACTGGATGAGATACGACAGCAAGTAGTCAAACACACATCTCTTGTCCAAGAATAAAGGATCAAATGGCATGATCGATTCATAAATAATTAAGTGTTTCAGAAAGGATATTGGGCACTCTTGTTCGACTCCAAGTTCAAATATTTCAAAGACAAATTCATGGCTCATTGGCTTGGGCCATATGAGATTGAATAAATATTTAACAATGGAGCTGTCAAGATAAAAACAATTGATAAAGCATCTATTTCGTTTGTCGTCAATGGACATAGGCTTAAAATTTACAATAAGCCTATAAATAAAGAGTATTTTCTAAGAAAAATTTCGATGGATTCAAATCTGGAACTAATGGGGAAGCATAGCAATATGCCTTCCATAATTCCAGTAGAAGAAGAATTAAAAAAATAAAATAATAAAATAATAATAAAAAAAATAATAAAAGAGTTTGGTTGTGAAAATCCAGGAAACTGGCAGAATACAAACTCGAATTCATATTAGAAAACCAACTTGTTTGGCCAATATGAATTCTATTTTTGTTTTCATTTTACTTTACTTTAGATTTTTGCAGATATACCCTCCAAGACATCGCAAACTTGAGGACAAGTCAAATCATCAGCTTGGGGGAAGGTGTGTAATACAAAACTATTAAAATAGTTTTTAGTAGCTGAAGTGAAGACAGAATATGAACTACAATTACAAAGGAACTTGGTACATCATTCGACATTTACAGAAGGGCCCTGAATTGTTATTGAGAAAATTATTCAGAAAGGGACCTGAATCATTACGACAGAAGAAATTTTCAAATATTGAACATTATTGCACATTCGCCAGAAGGGACCTGAACATTATTGCAAACTTATGCTAGAAGGGACCTGAAAATTTAAAATATCAGAAGGGACCTGAGCTATATCAACTGAAGATAATATCAGATGGGACCTAAAAATGTCAAAGTTTAACCTGCAGAAGGAACCTGAACAATATTATTCTAAATCAAATCAGATTCAAAGAAGAAATAAAGTCTCTATATAGTCTACAAGGGCCGTCGTAACAATGAACACAATGTTGATCATCATGAATGTCAAAAGGGAATACAAGTACAACGAGTAAAAATTGCTCTTAAAATTTCAATTTTTTTTTTGAAAATATTCTAGAATCGTAAAGACTAATTTAGTACTAGTTATGCATTTTTATTACCTACATCACCTACATTTCATCTACATTACCTACATTTCATCTACATTTTATCACCTATACTTTCATCTACATTCCATTATCTATGATTTTTAGCTCTATTATATCCATATTCACATCCATACCACTATTCAATAAAACATTACATAACCTATCCATACCATACCCTACTCTATTTTTCTAAACAAGAGCATCATAAACAAAAGGTCAATATTGAACCCTTGGAAGACCTACAATACAACAAACAAAGGTTAGTATCATTATAAATATTTAATTTAAAAAATGTGACTATTTCATTAATTAATTTTTAAAAATTAAATAAAAGAGAAAAAACCAAAGTTCAAAATTCATATGATATAGCGCAACTATTTCAAATGTCAAAACAATGCAAAAATAGCGCAATCATGAAAGGTGACGAGCTAAGGTAATGGAGCAAAGTGTGAAATCATAATACAAACAAAATGCAACTAACCTAAAGTATGATGCGATGATAAACCAAATGCATGACAATGATGATATATACTATGCTATGATGAGATCGTAATGCATGCAGCAGTGGAGGAACGAAGAGGAGATAACATACGGTGATGAAGTATGATGGCGCATATGCAAATGGAGATAATGCAGAGTATGGAAGCAGATAGTATGATGGCGCATGGAGATAATGCGGAGTATGGAAATAGACATGGTCATAAAAAATAATTTGAAAGGAGATGCATAATGAATAAAACAAAGGACATAATGTACATTAGAGCCAGCATGACAGTCAAAGAAAATACATGCATGAACCAGTCAAGAGGTGGTTGATGAATGGTTAGAATAATTTCAAATGCCATAACACAACACTGTGTAAAATGTATGAGACCATTTCCGCCATTGCTAAGACCTGAAATGACCATTGCTAAGACATTTACGTTGCGTTTTCACCATCATCGCCTTCCAAAAAGCTTAGTGAGAGAGGGAGAGCATGTATTCAAAGCACGCATCCATGTTTACAACTCTGTGAAAACAAAATAAGAATGCAGAAATAGAGAGAAGACAGTGAAGAAGCCGAGAGGAGAATAGAAGAGATAAAACACAGAGAAGAAGGCAGATAATATAGCAAAGAGGAGGAATGGAGCGATAAAGGAGTTAAATGGAGTTTCAAAGCCAACAAATCCGAAAAACTTGTCAATAAACCATGCTATCAGGAAGCGAAATCCTGTGAAGGAGAAGGTAAGAAGTAAATGTGGATTAGGTTGTTTAAAACAATGAATTGCTGCATGAATAGATCTCGGGATTGTTAAAACGAACTAAGAGTTATAAAAGGAGTCATTTATTTCGATTTGTAAATCCTATCATTGCATTGTATTTTGTTTCGACACCACTCATAAACACTTTGACACCATTAAAAAATACTCTGCCATTAGTCAGAAACGAAATCTTCTATTGATTAAGTGAGTTAATGAGTGAGGATTTTAATGAGACTGGCACTCGTTGAAAAAAACAGAGACCTTAGTTAAACCGGAAGAAAGATCATGAGGATCAAAGCAGAAGATCACAAGGATCATTGCATAAGACAGGTAAGCTCAAACACACCCTCACATGCAGTCTTCTATTTCGAAATAAATGGAAAACAAAGAATGAAGAATTATAATTCGAATTGCACAGTGAGATTGTTTTAATTGAGTTGTGTAATAGATTTATTTTATTAGAACATCTAGTAGAAGGATTCGAAAGAGAATTTCTGAAGAAAGATTGAGTTAGAAGAGACAGTTAAAAATGTTTTTACATAGCAGACGACAGAGTATGGAGAATGTTTGAAGGAAAACAATGAATTTATCATGAGATTCTTGATGCAATGGTTGAGCTATTATCTTGTATATACAGTGAGTTTAAATTATAGACATCATGCTTTTTTTTGAAAATAATTTTGTATGAAATTTATGGGTGAAAAACATTGTTGTATAAAATTATTTCAATTTTTTTTTACACAGTCAAATTTCTTTTACAAAACAAAGACGGAGGATTGTTTTTCTTTAAGAGGGTAGATAATTAAATGGAGAATAGGATAATAGAAACAAAATTTTTTATGTTTTCTTAAAACCTCTCTATCAATTCTTGTGTTTATTTGAAGCAGTTAGCTCACATTTTTCAAAAGGAAAACAGAGGATTGATTGGAAATAGCAGTAAAACAAGAGGTAAGGCTACTACTATAATAACAACCAGTGCTTGAATTTTTGTTGACAAAGATAAAGTTAATGACAATATATGGATATATAAAATGGTTTTCAGATAAAATGACTTCAAGAGTAGAACCTAAAGCCTTTAAAATTGAACATTGGAATAAGGAAATAGTTGAAAAACTCTATCAGTCAGGTTTACTAGGCTTTATTAAAAAGTTCAAAGGTCACAATGAGGATGTCACAAGAGAATTTGTAAAAAATTACAAGCAGAATGAAACCATGGTAGGTAGTCTACATATCCCTTTGACTCCAGAATATATTTCAGAAGCTTTAGAGTTGCCATCATCAGGAGAACTATACCATAAGGGATTGCATTTCAAAGACAAGGGCTGGACGTTATTCTTGGATAAAAATAGGAAGGGTTCTTTTGATAGGTCAAAGGGGATTCCAAGGGAGTGGTTCAATGAACCTTGGTTAGAACTAGTTTTGATTATTTAGAAGTTCTTCACCTGTGACAACAGACATAGTGTAGTACACCTTTATCATGTCAGGTTACTACAACATATTAAAGGAGATATAAGGATAAATCTGCCCTATTTCTTTTATAAAAATTTGATGAAAATTATTGAGAGTTTCAAATCTGAGACCAAGCCTAAAGAAGCGCAAATTATTCTCCAGGGGCTCATAAAAATCCTTGTGGACTATCAGCTGAAAGTTAAGGGAATGGTTTGGGAAAATTTTCTGATTGAAAATAAGTTTGTAGAACAAGTCATTGAAAACAAACTTAAACCAATACATGAAACAAGAAGTATTATGCATTCACCTCTTTATCCCAAAACTAGGTCAAATAAACATTAGGAGATACATATGATAGAGAGGGAGACATCATTTTTAACCATTTCTAGAAGACAGAAAAAGAAGAATTCAGTAGAACCAGAAGTGCAAGTCATGGAAACTTCTCCTTTAACTAAGCAAGAAAATGAAATCCTTGAGAGACTGCAACAAGAAGTGTATGAAAATCCTGTAGATAGAGATTCATATTTTGAAAATAACGAGATGGAAGCTACTTCAGTTTCTAAAAATTCCGAGGAAGATCAAAACCTTTGCAGAGTTAGAGAATTAACTGATAGCTTGGAAATAAGCAAAATCATGGAGAGGCACCTGAAGGAAGAAAATGAAACTTATAAAATAACTAATGAGAAATTGGTTAAGGAGAATGATAATATAAGTGGAGAAATGGGGAAGTTGAAAACCAAAAACAATCTTCTCTATACACAAGCATTCAGGTGGCTTCAGGAGAAAAATTTATGGAAGGCTAAGTATGAGAAACAAAAGGTTAAGACCTCCATCTACAAGGAAGAACATGATAAAGGCATGTATTCTCTTCTATATTCAGAACAAAAATAAGTTTCAGCATCAGGAATGGGATTATAATCAGAGCTCAGAAGGTCAAAGAGGAAAAATCAAGCATGAGGACACGCTTGATCATCATTTTGAGGGAGATGTTGGCCCTCATTTTTTATCTCTTTTTGTTTATAAAATACACCTTATTTTGCCATATTATCCATCTATTCACCATCATATACAACTTATATTGAACCAAAGATGCATATAAAGGTATTTAAGTTATGTTTTTCAATTATTAGATGTTTTTTGTAAAAATTGAAATTTAAGTGCATTTTTGGATAGGAGGAGAAATTCCCGTAATGGAATTATTGTTTGCATATGTGCAGGACACTTGGGCTCGAGCTGAATACACTTCTAGAAGGCTCAGGAACTAAGAATAAGAGTACACCTGTTGGTATATTCAAACCAAGCTTTAATAAGCCAAGTCAAAGGCGGTCAAACATGACCTGTCTTTATGGAGGATCCCTATAAACTAGGTCAAAACTCTTATTTTGTGGTATTTTCTAGATTTTGATGGATCTGATGGATGAATTCGACTTGATATGATAGGATAAGGATATTTATGACTACTTGAGCTATTTCAGATGAGTTTGTTAGATAATTCATCTATTTAATCCTCAAACTTTGAAGGCTTTGATATGTAGAACTTGTATGAATTATTATTATTATTTCTGGGACTTGGAGACATAATTGAAGATATGTTATATCATATTTGCTGCTATTATATACTGGTTGTTTGATTGAAGTCTCAAGTAGCTGAATTTACCTTCAGTGTGCGAGGCAAGGGTGTAGGGCCCCCACACCGAGCTAAGTGCACTTCTTAGTTTATTTTGTAGCTACAATTTCTGAATTAGCTTGCTTATGTTTAATTTGCTTATGCTGATTATTTCCAAGTATTGATGAATCTAATGATCATCCTTAACCTGCATATGAAAAGAAAAACAAATGTTTAAAGTTAAACATTCTTTCTATCTAATCAAGATTTTCAGTTAGAATTCATCTTTACATGCCTTTACATGCTTTTACATGCTTTTATATGATTGCTGATGGATCTTAATTTTGTTTCTATTATGTATACGAAGAGTCAACCCAGTATTTAAAGTTACATACTTCTTCTATCTAATCAAGAGACTAAAAACGAAGATTCATCTTTCCTTCTTTTTTTAAATTCCTATTTTTAACAATAGCATTACTGATAAATCAATATATGATGAAGGAAAATCAAGACCCCTTCAATTATTACTTAATATATCTTAATATATTGTTTAGTTAAGTGTTTTTTGACTTCTAATTCACATGGTAATCTTGTTAAGAGAAGGAGAAACACATTTCTTAAGTTAGGAGATTATTCTGCTTCTAATTACACATATGAATTTAGAAATTGTTTAAGTTGGATTTAAGATTTGTAATATGCATTTCCCTAATCATCAATAAACCATCTTCTGAATTTATCCCAACCGAAACCGATATAATTTGGGGATGCTTCTAAGTTCCACTAACCCAGATTGATAATAAATACTTGCGTTAGTTTACAACAGTAAATTGACCCAACATACAACTAACAAAATCATCAAGTATTTTGATTCCAAAAATAGATATGAACTTGATGATCTGGGAGCACATGATAGGAAATAAACCATTTTGGAGGTGAAAAAAGTCCCTACAAAAAGGAACTTGGTTCAACAGCTCGGGAAAAAATGTAATGGATTCGAAATTGCAGTCAGTAGGTTTTTCAACAGAATTGACCCAATTATTTAGAGGGCCTGCCTTCTCTGTTTTTTATCAATGACAAAATAATATCCATAGATGATTATGTGAAGAATCTCAAGAAAATTGCAAAGGAAACAACAAAATTTTCAAACATTAAAGGTGCTATGATAGGGAGAGCTTTTCTAGAAGCTGCGAGTAACGATATTTTCATCCAGCACGAGATAAAGCATATATTCGTGGTCAAACCCACATTTTCTAGATACATGGAGGTAGATGAGATCCATCGGAGGGTCACAAAGATAATTATTCCAGATGAGGATTAGTGGGAAAAGCTGTGCGAGTACCACGAGGAGTTAAAAGCAGCTACAACCAACACGACGACCAGCGCAACAAACAATTATATCGTGCAAAAATTATTTCCCAGACAAAAGTGCCAGATTTCCAAATATCTTCAAACGACTCCACCTTTTTGGGTCACGTTGGTAAAATAATTTCATGGTGTAATTAATAAAAAGATTGCCCATTTTGATATGACATTCTTTATAGAATCAGTTTAAATACTTCATGCATTCGAAGTATCAGACGTTGGACATTGTAATGTTTTTCTATTGAGCCTTGTACTTTAGATTTGGTGATACATCAATAAAGAAAACAATTCACATGATACTTTTGCTATATGTTACTGGTGATGTTTTTCCTTTTGTGATAGTTGTTTCCATTGTTTCTCCTTACTATGTATTACTTTAATCTAATTGTAAAACAGAAAGTGAAGAATAAGATTTGTTATCTGAACAACTTATTTCTATTTGTATTTGCAATTATATGTTTTCTTCTGAAGTGTGATTGAGAAATTATTGAATTCTTTTCAATCACTACTGAATTCACCATTGCTTCATTTCATAATTCATTTAGAATTAAGGATCCAGTAACTGTAACTAGCTTGCCCTGTGGTTATTCTTTGAAAATTTGATGCAACATCTATCCTTTCCCCGACTCCATAGCCCAATGGAAAATAATTAATTCAAAAATATCACCTATCCAACCAATCAATCAAACAAACAAACAAAAAATTCAACACTATCATAACTAGTCTAATATAAATTAAAGAGACAAATCTAAATTATAAAGAGAGATCCCTCTCTGAAGCTGGCAAGGCTAGATCCCAACTTTAAAAGCGGTTTGATGTTGTCCTATATAATTATTCTTGCCAATATTAAAATTATAAAATGATAACACCAGGTACCACTAGAAGGAAGTTTCAAATCCCTTACTAAAGGCTCCAACCCTCAGCACCACCGTGGACCATGTTTCATAAATTTTCACACTCGATCCACCTAATACAAAACATCACAACTTAGAAGCCACGTTTCATCAAATTTTCAGACTGGACACACTACAATTATTTAAGCCCAATACCAAATATCAAAACTGAAATCGATCAATGTAACAAATCACTCAATCATTGAACCAATTGAATCAACTGAGATCCAAATCAATCAACTTATTCTCAAAAAATTAAAGCAATTAGCTCACTATAACCAAAATACCAATATTGAACCCAAACACTACATCAACTCATTGAACCAACTGAAAACCTTGATCAATAAAATATCAAAATATATACGCTACTTTACTTTAGCAAATCCACGTGTATACATGACTTCCTTGAAGTGTACCTGCATACAGATCTCAAAACATTGAACTTTTAAACTGAATCATTGTCATTATGAAACAAACACACTGAGTTATAACCTGAACCAATGAATCATCCTGAAATCATCACAAAACCATCACTGATCTTCAACCACGTACATATAGTAGCATCATCACTCTTCAACATATTAGTCTCAATCAATTCAACTTCAAACATCACTATTAAACTCAAATCAACATGAAGACTTCATTGACAGACAATAGAAACACAACAAGACTAATTAGACTGATCAGAAATTTTACTTAGCAAAACCCTAGCTTATATATGCGCTTTCTGCAAAACATTTCCTCGTGTATACACGTTATTCAGGAATCAAACCCTCGTATAGATCTGTCCAAAGTGAAAAATTGACATACGACTTGTCAACATGAAACCTGCATGTGTGTGTGCCTTTCAGGTTATCAAACCTGCATACAGATCTGCAATTCTTGACTTATACCTTCGTTGCACATCAGACCTTTAGAACAAACCCATCTCTCGGCATACATAATAAAACATGTGTCAGACATAAATATCACAGATCAAACCAAGCCACTATCAATATATTCATTTCAGATCTATTGGATCTGATCCATCATCAAACTCCCGTGTGCATACTTAGTTTCAAATCGAACAATTCATTAATAGCCCATTACATGCACACTTGTTTCAGACCTAACTATTCATCAAATATCCATCACTTTCACACTCAAACACTTTGATCTTCACCTTCTTATATAGTTTAGGCCTTAGAAAATACCACAGGTCAAAACCATACTAATTTCTATGGTATTCTTTGACGGGATCAAATATTTGTTGTCACGCTCATTACTACGGGCCAATACCATGGTAAATACTCCTAGTATTTAAAATACCATGGTGTAGAAAGTGTACGCAACTTTTCTTCATAAAAATTGTGTATATACATGACTTTGCTTCATAGAACCTACATATAAGCGACTTCTCTACATCATACCTACATATATACACAACTTTGTTTCAAAAAATGCGCATATACTTCCTCAAACTTTACCTTCACCATTCCTCTATCACTGACTAGTATTTATTTCCCTGTCACATATAAAATGGCTTGTATACTCATCCTATTACCATCATGTTGACATCTTAACCAATTAGAAACATGTGTATACTTCCTCAAACTTTACCTTCAACATTCCTCTATCACTGAGTGGTATTTCTTTCTCTGTCACATCTGAATTTTCCTGTATATTCATCCTGTTACCATCATGTTGACATCTTTTCCAAGTAGGTTGAAATTAAGGACAACACATA
Organism: Pinus albicaulis; assembly: GCA_034641835.2. Lineage (NCBI taxonomy): Eukaryota > Viridiplantae > Streptophyta > Pinopsida > Pinales > Pinaceae > Pinus > Pinus albicaulis. Next base: position 34,963 of record JAXQQM020078740.1, on the reverse strand, counting down.
CTCATACTCCTACAAGTAGGTTGCTATCAAGGACAACACATTAGTCATAATGCCAACATTGATGACTCGTTTCTAAGGAGCAGACTTATGTTGACTTGTGAAGGAATGGGCTAAAGTTTGACTTGCCTTGACATGAGACTGACTTGGTGGATGAAGGAAAGTCATTTTCTTGGTCAAAAGTTATTGGTTATCTCAATTTGACTTGATTATACTATTGGAGAAGAGTTTGACTGGGTTTTCCCCTTGAAAGGGGTTTTCCCAGGCTGAGAACCTACATCTTGTGTTATTGATCTTCATCTTTATGTTTTTGATAGTATTTGATGATAAACGATAAAAGAATAACATAAAGAAGTTAATAAGCATATAATAATACTTTAGAGACAAGGACCAACATTCTACATCCCCCGAATTTTCCTAAAATTTGGGCTGCTGCTCCCCCACGTCCCCTTGTGTGTCTCCTCCTCCCACTACCACGCTCGCCGTCACAATTAATCAAAAAACATTTCTACTAAAACCTTCCCTTGGTTGGTTTAGAAATATAAGAATACAATGGAAAGTCCTTCATTGACGTGCATAATACTTTGTAAATCAGAAGCCATAATTTAAAATAGTAAAAATAAAATAAATAACATAAGGAAAATCTAGCACATGTAGTTTAGAAGGACCAACAACTTTAATGGCGATTTTTTTCTTCTCCAACTCCGCCGGATTAGAGATGATAGCTTTCCTACATTTAGCAGACTCCACTCTGTATTGCTCCATTTGAGAGTGCGTGCAATGACATAAGCTAATATTCCCTTTGAAGCCCTTGAGCATGATCACGGGATAACAAATTCCATTCAGCCTCCAAAACCCTAAAGCGCCTTCGTTCGAACCCTAAAAACCCTACTTTCCAACAAATTGAGAAAAATTGGCAAAGAACAGGTACGAAGAGAAGACATGTAATAAGTGGCAAATGTGCTTCCTCCCAAGGTGCTTCAGCGACAAAATTCCCAAAGAAATTTCCCCACCCTCATTTAAAATAAATGAAAATAATCTAAAACAATGATAATAATAATAATTATTGAGTACGAGGAGTTGAACTGGTCTGGTTGTCAAAAGCACTTGGGCACTTCGTTTTTATTTTACTAAATCAAGCTAGTAGAGAGCAACTCCTAAGGATTTCAATTTTGTAATATTCCAAAATTAGCATGCAGCTAATTGGAATATTGATTTTTGCTGTTTACACTTAGGAGATGAATAAATGGGTAAGGAGGCCCATAAATTTCAGAAATAGGAATAAAATCCCTCATAATGTGAAAAGGGATCATCATAGGAGCTGGATTTCACACCCTCATCTGTGAAAAGGGACATTTGCATGTGGACAAGGTCAAGTTTGACCAAGTCAATAGCACTGGGATAAGAGGTGGAGATCATCTTTGGAGACAACGCAGAGATAGTGGGAGGAGGATTGCTTGGTGGAGGAAACCCTAATGAGTGGGAACCAAGGTGATAGGGCTTCCATTTGTATAAAAGGAGGGCAAGGCAGCCATAGCATCTTATGTTATTGATTATTGATTTTATGGTATGTATGAATTTGTGATTTCTTCAACTGTTTAGTTGAGATTGTTGTGCTCTTGGATCCTTACGGATTCAAGAAAGACATTGGTGTGAGATCTTCTCTAGGAGATCTCCAAGAAGTTGCATTTCAACATCCCATGAAATGAAAAAGGAGAAATCTGATTTGGGAAGATGGTAGTCTTCATTGGAAGAGTAACAAGGTATAACATGATGGGAGGCACCCACATTTAGATGAATGGGTGTGGATGATGAGAAAGAGGTTGGAAAGATACTTGCAAATATATGACACTGGGCAGTAGGAGGCTTGGCTGCATTGGCTACTCTTGAAGGAGTTTGGCCATCATGTGACATATCGTCTTTCAAAGGGTATGTGGATGGAGGAAGTTTGGCAGGACACTTGAATCATAGGGCAACAAGGAGTATGGATGCATTGTGTTGATATGAAAATTTTCATATCAATCATTATGTCTTCACCACATGATTTGTATGATGGAGGTGTGAGGAGGCAACAAAAACTATTGTTGCTTTGGTTTTTCTTGAGAGAGCATGGGCAGATTTTCTCTCATACTTTGCATGATGTTGCAGGAGTAGGAGATGGCACTATCATGGTGCAAAGGGGCTACTCCTTAGCCTTGGATAATCAGGAGGTACTTCCACCTTGGAAGGAATTTCCTATATGTAGCAGCATTGTGGGAGATGTCTTTGAAAATGGGCATGTCAAAGAATGGAGCTATGAGTTGGCAGGAGCCTATTTACATAGGCCAAAACGCTATCACACTAGAAAATTTGGCGGAATTTCCAACGGCCAATTCGTCGCTATTCCGACACATAGTCGTCGCAAGAGCGATAGTTCGAGGGCGGGAAAAACGTGGTTTGCCATACCGTCACAGTTCCGACGCACTTAAAAAGTGTCGCACTATCGACACTTTTTCCGTCGCTTCCAAACAAGCGTCACTCTTCCGACGTTTCCCAATCCGTCGCACTTCCGACCTTTGTAAACTGTTTCACTTTCGACGAACTGTGGTCCGACGTTTTGAACGTCGCTCTTCCGACGTTTGTAAACTGTCACAATTACGACGAAATGTGGTCCGACGTTTTGAACGTCGCTCTTCCGACGTTTGTAAACTGTCGCAAGTCCGACGCAATGTGGTCCGACGTTTTGGACGTCGCTCTTCCGAAGGTTGTAAACTGTCACAATTCCGATGAAATGTGGTCCGACGTTTTGGACGTCACTCTTTCGACGTTTGTAAACTGTCGCAATTTCGACAAAATGTGGTCCGACGTTTTGAACGTCGCTTTTCCGACGTTTTTATACTGTCGCTCTTCCGACATTTTTAATCTATCGCAATTCCGACGCTTACAAGGCGTTGGTATAGCGACGACGGGTTCAATTTAAAATAAATAAATAAATAAATAAATAAATAAAATGAAACTTTAAAAGAGGAAAAACGTTGTTTTGAATATATTATATGAAGTAAAATAGTCCATGAAGTCATTACATTTTCACATCTGAAGATTGGAACCCAAATATCCATCCAGAAAAGTGGAAGTCCCACCCCAGACAATGATAGAAAAATACTCCATGTCACATACAGGGACATGATATAAAACCCAGTAACGGTCCACATGGAGATTATCGACAATCTGAGAAAGCATCCAAATATGCCCGAGGCATCTATAAGAAAGTGAAATAGCAGTATGTAGAATAGTAAAGCAACAGATAGATTACCGACGTCCATTGTTCCAAATACAAATTAAAGCACCCAAAATCCTTGAACAGAGAAAAACGCTAATCATGTGAGGAGTGTGATATGTCCAAAATATAAAAATACCATTAGACCATGTCAATAAACTAGCAACATAGACTAGCATAGCTAGTTTTGAAGGCAGAGTGATAAACATTAATCATTTTTTTTTCACAAGAGAAAAAACGTTGTTTTGAATATATTATATGAAGTAAAACATTCCATGAAGTCATTACATTTTCACATCTGAAGATTGGAACCCAAATATCCATCCAGAAAAGTGGAAGTCCCACCCCAGACAGTGATAGAAAAATACCCCATGTCACATACAGGGACTTGATATAAAACCCAGTAACGGTCCACATTGAGATTATCGACAAATCTGAGAAAGCATCCAAATATGCCCGAGGCATCTATAAGAAAGTGAAATAGCAGTATGTAGAATAGTAAAACAATATATAGAGTACCCACGTCCATTGTTCTAAATACAAATTAAAGTACCCAAAATCCTTGAACAGAGAAAAACGCTAATCATGTGAGGAGTGTGATATGTCCAAAATATAAAAAGACCATCAGACCATATCAATAAACCAACAACATAGACCAGCATCACTAGTTTTGAAGGCAGAGTGATAAACATTAATCATTTTTTTTTCACAAGAGAAAAAACGTTGTTTTGAATATATTATATGAAGTAAAACAGTCCATGAAGTCATTACATTTTCACATCCGAAGATTGGAACCCAAATATCCATCCAGAAAAGTGGAAGTCCCACCCCAGACAATGATAGAAAAATACCCCATGTCACATACAGGGACATGATATAAAACCCAGTAACGGTCCACATGGAGATTATCGACAAATTTGAGAAAGCATCCAAATATGCCCGAGGCATCTATAAGAAAGAGAAATAGCAGTATGTAGAATAGTAAAGCAACATATAGAGTACCGACGTCCATTGTTCCAAATACAAATTAAAGTACCCAAAATCCTTGAACAAAGAAAAACGCTAATCATGTGAGGAGTGTGATATGTCCAAAATATAAAAAGACCATCAGACCATATCAATAAACCAACAACATAGACCAGCATCGCTAGTTTTGAAGGCAGAGTGATAAACATTAATAATTTTTTTTTTCACAAGAGAAAAAACGATGTTTTCAATATATTGTATGAAGTAAAACAGTCCATGAAGTCATTACATTTTCACATCTTAAGATTGGAACCCAAATATCCATCCAGAAAAGTGGAAGTCCCACCCCAGACAATGATAGAAAAATACCCCATGTCACATACAAAGACTTGATATAAAACCCAGTAACGGTCCACATGGAGATTATCGACAATCTGAGAAAGCATCCAAATATGCCCAAGGCATCTATAAGAAAGTGAAATAGCAGTATGTAGAATAGTAAAGCAACAGATAGAGTACGTACCGACGTCCATTGTTCCAAATACAAATTAAAGTACCCAAAATCCTTGAACAGAGAAAACGCTAATCATGTGAGGAGTGTGATATGTCCAAAATATAAAAATACCATCAGACCATATCAATAAACCAGCATCGCTAGTTTTGAAGGAAGAGTGATAAACATTAATCATTTTTTTTTCACAAGAGAAAAAACGTTGTTTTGAATATATTATATGAAGTAAAATAGTCCATGAAGTCATTACATTTTTACATCTGAAGATTGGAACCCAAATATCCATCCAAAAAAGTGGAAGTCCCACCCCAGACAATGATAGAAAAATACCCCATGTCACATACAGGGACATGATATAAAACCCAGTAACGGTGCACATGGAGATTATCGACAAATCTGAGAAAGCATCCAAATATGCTCGAGGCATCTATAAGAAAGTGAAATAGCAGTATGTAGAATAGTAAAGCAACAGATAGATTACCAACGTCCATTGTTCCAAATACAAATTAAAGTACCCAAAATCCTTGAACAAAGAAAAATGCTAATCATGTGAGGAGTGTGATAACCATCTGCGGAAACCCAGGCTCGCTTGTAAGATCAGGCTCGCTTGATTCCAAAATTGGTAACCATCTGTTGCATCCGAGATGTAAGGTTCAGGCTTGCTTGTTTCCATTAGTAGCCCACTACAGCATCCACCCTGTTCATAGCAAAAAGGTTCCTGTAGATATACAGAGAAAGTATAATATGTAGACCATATAAACATGGCTCTGTATTTCAAAAAACAGGTTTAAAATAGAAAAATGGAAACATTTTTTTTTCTAAGTAAAGTTAATCTATTAATAGTGGGAATAAAATTACACCGAAGTCAAAATCATTGCCCAAACTCATGGCAAATTTGTCATCAAAAAATCAAAAAATTAAGAAAACTGCCCTCATACGGGAAAACCAGTCTTGAACGTTTAATTTACACAATTCAAAAATATTACAAAGGTCTAGCACAGTAAAATAATCTAAAAGCAACCCAATTAAGTGGGCCACGAAGCAAGAAAAACAAATTAACCAAACTACTCCTCTGGCTCCTCGACGATTCGGCACCATCCTTCGGAAGGTCCAGGATCGCTAGGTGCTACCTCCAAATTCATGCCACAGCTCCCCTCCTGAAGGCCCGAATGCTGGCTGGCTTTTTCCGAGCTCAGACCTGCTGGACGGGTGCATTCTTCCTCCGTTTGGGCCTCCTCGCGGAAAACCACAGTGACTGAAGCTGTGATTCGTGGGCAGTTGAGAGAGAAATTAAAGGAAAATTGCACAGTGCGCGTCGTGGGAGAAGGTGAACTAGTGGTGGGTAAACGAGGAGCAGGGGAATCCATATGGTGGCCAAATCCTAACCCGACCCCGCCCACTCCTAGTATTTGGATAGCGACCTGTGTAATAATCACTGGACTGGACGGAAGACAACTCGGTTGAGGGGCTGGAGGGAGCACGCAGGGGTTGACCTCTAGTGCTCCCCCTGCGGAAACGCATCCTTTGACGCACACGAGGCATGGGTGCAGTCTCACTAGCAGTGGGCACAAGAGGAGACGGAGAAGCAGAATTCCAAGAAACATAGGAAGACAGACAAGGACTAGACCGAGAGAAATGCAGATATGCAGCAAGGTCTACGTAGCAGTTCAGCTGGCCACTTCTCCTTCTTGTCACAGTGAGCAGGCAGTGTAACCCAGCAACCGACTCGTTTGAAAAACCATAGCGAAATGCCATTTTATCGACCCGACTGCAATGCAATCGAAGGATGCCCGTCATAATTAATCTCTGATCATTAATGAGATCCGAAGGCCAGATCATATTGGAGCATGCAGAATCGCTAACAGGAGTGGAGGTCCGATCTTGAACAATGTTAAAACTTAATGCGATTAGATGTGAAAACCTTGGAACTTAATTGAACATCGTTAAAACTTAATGCGATTGATATGAAATCGCCACATCCATGTCCCATCGCCTTAAACGCCATCGAATGCACCCGCAGTCGGGAGCAGCGCAAGTTCTGATTGAGGACACGTGGCAGAAATTGATTGGAGCGGATCTTTGTTTGGGCCGCTCGTGCAGTGGAAATCCGGACCCGAAAAAGATTAGGGCGAATTTGATAAGAAATTCGTGTCACAAATCTCCCTCCGTATGCCAGCCCAACTTCGGACCCGAAAAAGATTAGGGCGAAATTCATTTGGTTTTCGCGTCACAAAATTGGCCACGTCAACAGGCTATTTTGGAACGCAAATTTGGTTTGAATTATGGTTTATCGCCATTTGAAGTCCGGCGGGCTTGACTTAAGAACAATTTTGTTTGATCCCATCTTATAAAATTTGTGTTGGTTTTGTTTGATAATACACATATTTATAATAAATCATGGGAATACCACGCTAGTAAACATGTGGAAAAGTTATATAAATTATTGAGAACAATCATTTTTATGTAAAAATATCCAAATGTGCTTTTGGGAAATAAGAATTCAAGTATTTGGTTCATATTGTTTTAAAGGAAGGAGTGAAGTTGGAGCCTCAAAATATGCAAGCTATTACAAAATGACCTATTCCTAAGAAAATCAAGGTTCTTAGAAGATTTTTAGACTTACATGATATTATTGATAATTTGTTAAGAATTATGCATCAATTTCAAGTCCACCCACATATCTCTTGAAGAAAATATCATTTATATGGAATGATGAGGCTACTTTGGCATTCTCTCTTTTAATGGATGCCATGTCTTCTACACCAACATCGGTTGCACCTACTTTTGGTAAAACATTCACAGTAGAGTGTGAGGCACCAGGACAAGGAATTTACGTAACATTAACACAATAAGGGATATCATTGGCTTTTAAAAGCAAGGAATTCAAAGAAAATATTTGGTGAAATCTACGTATGAAAAATAAATGGAAGCAATATTGCATGCAATAAAAAATGGGGATAGTATATCATTGGGAGGTAATTTAAAGTCAAGATATACCATGATAGCATAAAGTATTTTTTGAAGCTATGATTTTCATTAGAAGATTAAAAAAAATGAGGAGAAAAAATGCAAAGTTATAATTTTGAGATAATCTGCAAAAAGGGTAAGGAAAATTTAGTACATGATGCTCTTTCTAAAATAGAAGAGGCCTCAAATTTATATCCAATTACATTTTATATTCCTAGGTGGCTAGAAGAAGCTTGCCATAATGGAAAAATGGCAATATTACTAAACAAAAACTAAAATTTATAAAGGATGGGATGAACTCTATGGAGCATTGGGAGTGAAAGAGAGATATACTTTGGTGCAAATGTAGAATATTTTTTTGCACGCAAGCATATTTGAATAAACAAATATTAAGGGAGTCCCATGTCTCTCTGATGGTAGGACGCAGGGTTCCTTAAAACATCTCAAAGGATCAAAAAATATATTTTTGGAAGGAATGAAGAAAGATATTCAAAATTTTGTAAGAGAAGGTCGAGTTTGCATAATAAATAAAAGAGAGATAGTAAAATCTCTAGGGTTACTTCAACCATTCCACATACATATTCAAAGACTAGAAGATATATCAATAGACTTTATTACGGGGTTACTGAAATATAAAGGTAAGTATTACATTTTTGTGGTCATTTATATAGACAAATTTTGTAGATTTTTTTTGTAGAGCTCAAAGTACATAAACAACAAGCCAAGTGGCAGAAGTTTCCGTGAAAGAAATTCATAGTCTTCATGGTTTTCCTAAAGTAATAGCAACAAGAAAATTTTGGAAATAATTGTTTAATATGAGTGGAGAAACACTAGCTGCCATGAGTTCTACATATCAAACACAATCAAATGGTCAAACAAAAATAGTTAACAAATGTTTTTAAGGTTATCTACAATGTTACTATTTAGAAAAGCAATCTTAATGGATGAAGTGGGTTCATCAAGGAAGAATGGTAATATGATACTACCTATCACACATCTACTAAAATTTCCCCATTTAAGGCCCTTTATGGATATCCAACTCCTAGTATCTCATACTTTTTGCAAGATAAGTCCAAAGTATAGGAAACGGAGTCACATATGGAAAATACTAAAGAAACTTTGAAAATTATTATGGAAAACCTTCAAATGACATGAAACATGATAAAACAACAAGGGGAACAACATTGAAGTGAAAGATAATTTGAGGAGGGTAATTGGGTATTTTTTAGATTATAGCATTATATAAGCAATCTTCATTCAAGAAAAAGAAGAATAAAGAATTAGCTCAAAAATGTTATGGACCTAAATAATTATTCATAGGATTGCACAAGTGGTATAGAAGTTATATTTTCCTTCTTCTTGCATTCATAAGGTTTTTTATGTATCTTGCCTAAAATAGGTTTTGGGAAAAAATATGCCAATGTAAATAGAACTTCCAAAATTAGATGAAGAATGAAAGTTGATTCTTGAACCACAAAAAGTTATAGATAAACATTCTGTATCTCTTTGACATATAACCATTATGAAGTACCTAATCATGTGGAAGAATATTCCTCTAGAAGAAGGTACATGGTAAAATGATCAATTCGTGATGAAATGCCCATGGCTAAAGGGTTCGTTTGAAGTTTTGACAAAGGTTTTGTTATATGTTTTATATAACGCGCGGCGGAATAGTTTTATTGTTTGTTAAGGTCCCACACAGTGATCAAATTTGAAGGGCAGGTCCGAATTTCAATTAGAAGGGCATATATCTATGTTTCCCTTCCATAATGAAAAGCTTTAAAAAAAAAACTTTTCAATTGACCACAATAAATTATTTTTACATTTCATGTTTAGAAAGACAAAACCATCAATCTTTCTATTAATAAAAGACTGTTACATATACAACAATGAAGAAGGCTCCATCTTTCATTGCTTAAATATCTCATTGGCAATGTCAACATAAGTCTTGAAGATACTATTATAAGAATTTGGATACATACCACCGGGATATAGGAGATTCTTATGTGTCAGATTGTGTAATGCAATTTTGACTTTGTCTCACAAGGAGCAACAACATGGAGGTCTGGATTTTTCTTATAGAACTTTATTATTATTATTTGAAATGTTGTTTATAGATATGAAGACAACAATGAAATTATGAGCATGGTAGACAATTAGTCAAGCTCATGATGCCAAACCATGATGATGTAAGTTTGGAATTTAACATTTTTACATGTTAAAGACAAATAGTCAAAATCACTAACAACTTAGTATGCCATAATTAATAATCATTCCCTGTTCACTTTTATTAACAGGTTTATGTCACACGATGATCTCTCTTCTCTGGCATTTACTTGTATTGAAGATTACTATTCTAGGAATAAGGAGTTATTTTCTCCAAAAATAACCCTAGCCAAACATTGACAATGCATCAAGGATATCTTTATATGCTTCATAAGTACATATGTTCTACTTCTAAATCATGTCTTGGAAGTGGTTGTTTTGCTGGAAATTATTCACCAGTTGGTTTCATACCAGAGTCTTTTTCTCATTTTCAGCATCCAATACATGAAAAAGATAATGGTTTAAAACAACATAAATATTTGAAATTTTGCAAGAATTGTCTGGCACACTTTGAATATGAATTTTGAAGTCAAGTGCATGATGCTGTATAGGATCAAGTGTCATTTTGAATACCAAATGTTTCACAAAAACTTCTCAACATGCTACCCTGCAGTAAGGATTAAATGACAATATTGCATCAACTATTTCCATAATAAAAGTGCACCTCGGCCATAAGACTAAACAACTACAAATGTTGTAGATCTAACAAGACCACACAATCAAATGTATTCCACAAGGCCAATACGTATGAAAAATTAAAAGGAGTTTGCAACCAAAAATACCTTAGGCAACTAATTCAATTAGATACACCAAACCATCAGCAAAAAGGAAAACCAGCCTACTCAAAAGGCAAGCTTTTACCTCCTTTGACAAAATTTTGAGTTCTGAAACAAGGGCCTTTATTGTCTTGTCAATGCCCCTAGTAATTTGAATGGGGTTTGCACCTGCTGCAACAACCTAAAAAAAAAGGTTTCATTTCAAATTATTTTCCACAAATTTAAGATACAACCATTGTCAGTTTTGTATTTCCTAACAAGCTCATAAATTTTGACAAAAGAACCAAAATTTTTTAATACCTGATAGCAATTTTTTCACTCAAAAACTATCTTAGACTCGATAAGCCCAACCCAAAACTAAAAAACCAAACACCATAAGACCCTACAAAAATGAATAGATGATCTTAATCCAGTACTATCGACAAAAAATTACCTTTACACCCTCACTTATTAAACCCTGTGCTGTTGAATTTTAACTTCAACTGCTGCAGCAGAAGGACGGATGCAGCAACAACATTTTTTTTTGGAGGTTGCTTGCATGCCATCCAGAAATTTAATTCAGCATTTAAAATTCCTGCAAGTTTTTTTTGTAGACGGCCGCAGCCATATTTCTGTATAGGATTGTATTTAAACACAACAACCAACATTAACGCAATTCACCAACCAGAAATTAAACAAACATAAATTTACCCCCCAGTTTTGTAAATTCAAAAGGAGGACACGTGGAGCATTAATATTGGATCACATGAAATTGAAGGGAATCTGAAAACCTGAAAATCGGACCCGAATTTTTTATAAGGCACATTGGATTGAGAATTCGCGTTACAAATTAGGCAGAGGTCAGCATCCCATTTTGGAACGCGAATTTGGTTTGAAATTCAATCTATTCAGACTTTTGAAGTCCGAAGGAAAGGGTTCTTTAATGTTTTGATAATTTAATTTTATGTATGTTTTAATATATACATATGTTTTAAACATATGTTATATATATATCATATGCGAAATGAAAGGTGGGCCATAGAATTTAGTTTTAATTTTATTTTTTTAAAAAGAGGGTTTATTATAATATGTTTTATATGTTATGGCATATAAAAATAAAAAGGACAAAAAATCTTGGTAGTTTTTTTTATAGATAGTACGTAAATTTTTTATTACACAGCAGTGTGTAAAAAGTGAAAGACTGAGTGTAACTTTTTAAGTGTGTATGCACAGCAGTGCGAAAGTGAAAAACACAATAGAGTGTTTTAGAGACAGAGTATGTTTGTTTTGAACAGACAGTGAGTTGGTTTTATGCACTGCGTTTTGTAGCAGTCATAATTTTGTAATCCCTCTTAGTGAGGAAGAAGTGTAATAGTTTTTTTGAGTTATTGAAGGGAATAGAAGTTTGTTTTCAAAGTATTGAAACTCTGTCTCCTGTCAAAGAAATTTTTATTTTCTCTGTGTTAGAGGAAGGGAGATTTATTCTCCATTCATTGTTCTGGAATTTTTCAATATTCCAACATATGCAAGAACAACAGATGTTGTGGTTCCATCCCCAGCTAAATCATTTGTCTTTGCCGCAGCTTGCCTTACCAACTTGGCCCCAATATTTTCAACTGGGTCCTCTAATTCAACCAATAAAAAGGCCAAAACCATAGCATTGAGATACATTTCATTACACTGTCAATAACAATAAAATTTGACTCGGCCATAACCCTTTCCTTTTATTGTTGTGAAAAGCTTTATGCATTACTCTAATGTGGCTAGTCCATAGGCCAAGTAGACCACTAGGTAACAAATATGTTTCCTTTCACCTTTGAGTTTTCAAATTATGCCTACCAAATATAAGACATTTAAGAGGGGGAACTAATACAACGTTAAAAAGAAAACCAGAGCACACATCTACAAATTACCTCCTTAGCTACTGTCACACCATCATTAACTATTTTAGGAGAACCATGCTTGCTCTCCAAGACAACATTTTTCCCTTCGCCCCAAGGGTGACTCCAACAAGATCAGCAAGTTTGTTCACACCGCCTGCAAGACAAATTGACAATGCTTTCGGTAAGTGTGCAATTGAATGCCAGACCATATGCCAAAACAACCCTCCATGAAAAATTAAAATAACACATTAAAATCGAATATAAGTGGACAAGGAAAGATCCACCGCGGTGAAGTTTCACGTGCAGGTGACCTTCCTTTAAACATAATTTTTTCTCTGACCTGCAATTTTTTTGTCACTAAGCCATCCTTGTTGAAGTACAAATCCTTTTCCATAGCTCTTGTATTAACTACCTTCTCTCTGTCGCGTAATCTCAGAGTCCCTCTTCTGCTTGAGCGATTAAAGGAAATGGGTGAAAAAACTGAAAGAGAAGACAATTGTCTGCCATAATTATCAAGCATTGCACCCAACTTCTTCCCCTTTCCATTGTTACCCAATGAGGTAGATGTGGCAATTGTTGTCATACTGCCCAAAGCAGAGGCCATCTTCTCTTATCTTGAATATAGAATTACAAGATCTTCATATTAGTATGAACCTTAAAAAACATGACTCCCATTGCTAAAAACCACTTTTAAGTTGTAACAGGCAAACTAAACAACTATCGCAACTTTTGGCAACTTCTGGAGCATTAAGAGAGAAACAACCAAAGAGAAATACAGCCACAATCCTCATTTTAATGAGACCGGACTATATATTTGCATTAAGATAATAGAAAGAAATCACGACTATATTAAGGCCAGCACAAAACAATCTTTAACCAGTGTCTCTCACGGCCTTCAGGTTGCCATGCTAGAGGTTGCATATTTTTAATTTAAATTCCTGACCTCTCGTGCCCATCTATGAATGCATCCAATGGGATATCTACATCAAATGCTCCTTTATATCCCCAAAAACAAATTCCCTACTACAAGAGCACCAGTATTGATGAATCACCCCACACCATCCCACCCACTAGAAACGGTGAAAAAGGAAACCCGAGAAACCTTCTGAAATATCTCAAGATGACTATATGGGTGGTTCTTATGAATCAACCAACCATTCAGAACATGCTCATCAATCCAAACCATGAGTATTATGTGACGATATTCAAGCAGGCACTGAATCGGATTTCTAAAGCTATGTTAGAGAAACCCTAAACTCTCACTGAAAATAGGTGAAATGTGGCACCAATCAGATATTTACATGTGCCAATTGGTACAAGTGGTAGACAATTGGCATGCTTAAACAATGAGGTGATGCAGGAATGACATGAGGGAGAAAATATCAGAACAGCCCCAAATCTGGAGAACTAAAGCTCATCACCAACCTAAGATTGACAACTTTACATGATGTTACCTATGAAATCGTAAATGGAGAAATCATAGTAACAATAAAGTAACCTATGTAACAATAATGTCGGATTCATCCTGGGAGTGGTAATGGGAGAAATCATAGTGAACAATAGGAAACATGCAGAGTTGCTTACAATCAAATAGATGAAAAAACACATACAAAAAACCTAGATAATAATCATGAACAAGCTTAATATTGAATTATGAGCTGTAAAGGAACTTACAAAATGTGACATTACGAACCTGGTCAAGCGCACAAGCAAAAATATCCTGGACATGACCCTGGTTGACAAGTTGTATTACTCATGATGCAAGAGGATTTGTACCTGCACTGCCAAGTCAATCAAAATCCATCATTATCTATACAATAAATACAAGTAATTGATGTAGTATATTTTACTCTAAGATGCATTCTTATGATAATGTTAGAACATATGTTGAAAATGTCAAAACATACCTGAATAAGCTCCTCTTCGTTTCAAGAACAATTTATTGGAGTCGCATGAACTTGGAACAAGCCTCCCACGATCTGAAAGAGTAGCAACTAAGTCAACAATGACTTTTTGTTGCTACGCTGGATCGAGGGAGGTTTGCTCCAAGATTAAATCGCTCCAATAAATTATTCTCTACTAAACAGGGCCAACCACGTGAAGGTGGAAGATCTTATGGCCCCTCCCCCCCCCTCACATCACTCTCAATTCCCCAATACCCAATCTATATTTCATTTTTTACTTTCATGAGCATAAAAAAATATTCAATAACTAATAAAAAAACAATTCAACAAAAAGTACGCAAGGAAACATTGCAATTAATGCTTGACATAAAAATAATATGATAAATGAGTTTTTTATATAACGCAAAAAAACGTTCCAAGTATGGTAACGTTTGTCTTATAATAATACAATATTTTACATTGTCAAATTTTCTTTTTCTTCTTCCTATTTTTAAAACTCCTCATTACATCATCAATATCATCGTGCTCTGCTCCTGTTTCGTGCCTTTCAACCCGCACTGCTGACCTAGTTGCGTATTCACGATGTCTGGGCTCATCCAGTGACGGGGCATCGCCTACAAAAACAGATAATATTAAATTTTAATTGTCAGTTTTTAAATATCATTGAACTAGTTCGATAATATTAATAAAAAAAATTGCAATGAGATTATTTACCTGGTGCACCAGTTGTTGCCGCTGACCTAGTTGCGTAGTCACGATGTCTGGTCTCATCCAGTGACGGGGCATCGCCTACAAAAACAGATAATATTAAATTTAATTGTCAGTTTTTAAATATCATTGAACTAGTTCGATAATATTAATAAAAAAAATTGCAATGAGATTATTTACCTGGTGCACCAGTTGTCGCCGTTGGGACTGTTGCCCTGTCTTCCTCTCTGGTGGTAAGATTCTCAAGGGAAACATTCTCTGTCATTTAAAAAAAAAACGTTATAAGGACAACCATCAAGGTATAATTAGAAAAAAATATAAGTGGAAATTAATTACCGTCACAACCCTCACTGATAGTAGCATTGTCGGCCTGGTCCCCACTACAATGATCAGGTTGCACGTGAGGATCATCTACATCTGGCTCTAAAACTGGGTTATTTGCCTCGTCGGTAGTGCTGCTCCCCTGATTTAAACAAAGTTGTTAGACATTAAATTTATGGACGAAAACAAACATATTGAAAGGTTCATGTTTTACCTTATCAGGCATTCTGGATCTTGGGACCTGCCCCAAGCTTCTGCGACGTTCAACTACGGCTTGATAGCCGAAATGGAAAGCGATATTTTTATCTTCCTCTGTAGTTTCTGTTCCGAAGTCATCACCCTACATTACATATGATTGTGTATTTTAATCATATTTGATAGGATTACAAAAACGTTGGAAGGCGATACAATTAATTATAAGATGTTTAGCTACTTAATTACAATTCTTGCGGCTAATTTCAAGTAGCTGCCCTGGCCTAGCTTGTGATGGCCCTTTTTTTCAATCCTAGCTTTGGTTGCCTTTGAGGTGTCAGGAAACCTAGCATCAAAATATTGAAGTTAGATATGACGTAGCACACTTTTATTTTAGACATAGATAAAATTAAAGCTATTGAATTAAAGTTGTAATTTACCTTGCGGGTCCAGTTGGCATTTTTCCTTCTTTCTTTGCCCTTTTCTCTTTTCCGTCATGGATGAGTGCTCTCCACTCACTCTCTGGAACTGTGAGAGGACACTCATATCTAGGGTTAAATTGCAATTGCGTCCTATAGGTGTCCCTGGTATATTTCAAATATTTGCCGGCTACCCGAGCCACCGCTGTTCTGTCAAATGTGCCGACCCCAAAAAGGGCTTCTACATAATCTAGAAGTTCTTTTTTCAGGTTGGAATTCTGGGAATTCCACCCTGTGTGTATGGTTGGGCAAAAAATTACCAACGCATGGCTCTCCAGAAACCTGTAGAACTCATTGTTTCCTACACAAAAGAAGAAGAAGAAGATATTATCATTAATTTAAAAATAAAAATCATGATAAATATGTTTTAGATAAAGTACATGAAATAGTTAAAATATTAAAATTTACCTAGGAGTTGTACATGCTTTATAGGGACACCTTCATCGTTCACCAACAATGTGCCATTAATGGTACCTGTGGAGCTGACACGTGTAGCTCCAGGAAACACAATAATGTAGTTGGCCATATCAGCCTCATCATTGCCAACACGTTCAGCGGTTGGCTGGGTGTTTGCTTGGGCAGGGTGTGTTTCTTGGCTGGCACCTAAAGGAGTAGAAGGTGTATGAGAGGGTAGTTGGGCAATCTCTTGCCCTTGTGTCCCACTACCACCAACACCGGGTTCAGCAAGTGCCAGAAAACGCTACATACAAAAGAATTTTTTGTTAGTTTAGTCAATGTAAAAATTAAAAATCAAACTATCACAATTCATCTCATGCAAAACACAAAAAATATCCTTTTGACTTTTTATTATTACCTAATATATTTCTAGCTGGCTCATAAGTTGTTTTATCCTCTCTTCTGTTTCAGGTGTTTGAGGCGCGTCTATCAAAGTATTAAATTCCGACCTTGCATCTCGTGCCTTTTTTCGCAACAAGAACACTGGAGATAGGGATGAAGAAAGCTCTTCCTCAAAGAGGGAATCATTAGGCGTACCATGGCTAGGTGTCTGCATATTTGAACAAAATTAATATTATTTCAATTATTTAAATAACTAAAATACCTGAAGATAGAGCAATGCTAGCACTTTACATGTTCTTCCGCTGGCCTCTTTCTGCGATCATCCCGTCTCGGGGTTGTTCCTGCACTGCTCTGATCAGTCTGCCACATTGCAATAAAATTATAAATGTAAAAACTTGAAAACAATATCTAACTTGAAAACACAAAATGAAAACTGAAATAATTTCTAATAAGACACTGGAAGACAAAGTTAGAGTTTCAAATATGCTTTGCATTGAATTTAGTCCTGGAAACATGTCATTGCACATTAAGGCACCCAAACAAGAGACAAGTTGACAATGAAGACCTTATTCAATATATTGTTGGAGCAACTTCTAGTAAACTTGTTGTGAAGACCGTGAGGATATTTTTTGAGCAACATTGTTGAAGCTGATGGTATATCATTGTTGGAGACGATCTTGAAGGGCCTTGAAGTGAAGCTTTTGGAGCAACTATTGAAAAATCCTTAGAGCATTTAATTAAGGCACTTTCTATCTTCCATCACCTTTTTCCTTTCAATATCCTTTAAACGATTTTGTTGATATTTAATGTTTGAAATCACATTATAATTCCTTGATTATATGTGTTTGGGGACTTTTCCTTTGAAATTACCCAAAAATACCCTGGCAATTTTATCTTCAGGATGCATGTCTGACCCTATTGTTCAATATTTTGATTGATAGTAGTAAACATAGAGAGTTAGGGGCTCTTGACTTGGTTTGGTTGGGCCATTAGATCCCTAACATCTACTAGGGAGAACCCCCCTTGAGTTGGAGGAGAGCTAGCCCAAAGTGAAAAGAGGTTGGTGAGGTGACAATGGGGCTATTGAATTACACATGGTATCACACTTTAGCTTTAGGACTTTATCTTGAGAAGTACGAGATTTTGCTATATCAATTCTCAAATTGTTTACAACACTATTGTTAAGAACTAATAAGAAGTGATGTTGAGGGGTTTTTGGGTATAAGAAACAATACCATTTAAAAAGTAGGGTTCTCAGTCCTTGGCATTCCTTCACCTGGGCCTAGGGGCACACTAGAATAATTTCACACTAAACCATGCAAACTTAAAAGTAACTTAACAGATCCATAAAGTAATAATAATCATAATTCCTAATTTCGTATTGTATGATATGATGCAAATTATTCAAACATGAAGCAATGAAGACATGCAATGTTTGAATTTCAAGATTGATGAACCAATACAAGAAGTTAGAAACTACAACTTTGATTCAATACTCTGTATCCTAACTCCAGGAAGGAATCTAGTTTGTAGTACAGAACATGCATCGTGTATTATCAATTCTTAATTGACAACAACTAAAGGTCATCTACCTCATCAATTCCTTCCCATTTTGTGTTTTTATGTTATATTCCTTATAAAAGTGTCAAATTTATCTCAAAGTAAGCAACCACTAAATAAAATAAAAAATGGTTGAGATATGATTGAGAAATGGTCATTTATTTCTTGAAAGGATCTTCACAATTTCTTTGGTTGTTTTTCATCTCAAGAAACAAGAAATGACCTAAGAAACTATCGTGATGTAATATAAGAAACAACACGATGCAATGGCCATTTTCAAAGCCAAATGATGTCCATTGAGGACATGGCCTTTATTTAGTTCCTGTTTCATAAGAGTTTCGGGTAGAAATGGAACTTTGTTGGAAGTGAAAGGAAAACATGTCTCATGTTGAATTATGAGAAAATCATGTTGTTCATAATGCAACAATTGACTGAAAATTGTTTTGGAAATCTCCTGGAAGTTGTAACTTGTGACTAAGGTTCTCATTGACCTTTACCCAACTTTGGAAAAGGAGGGTGTTGATTTTCATCTTGATATATTTGTTTTTTATGACATTAATACAGGGTAATGTAAAAGGGGGAAGATCAAATTACAGTTTGATTCATTGTTGATAATTGGTGCCAATCTTCAAGAGGAATGAAGAGGTTGTTATCTTTACAATCCCATCCCAACATCAAATTCAGTGATAAGTATCTATGAGGTTCTGGGTCAAGGAATAATTCACTCCACGAATGATATATTTAAGTAGGCTTCTCCTATTCTGGGAAAACACCATACCTATAATGCATTCACTTGCATGTATAAAGGGAAAGGAAAACATGTTTTCATACAACGGTGACAAAGGCATCTTGGGGAAAGGTATCTTCACTTTTTATTTATTTTGTTCACCCACACCACTCTCGTGTTTTCACTAATCCTGTTTTGTCATTTTTGGATTCAAATTAAGTTAAGGCCTTAAGTATTTTTTGACCTTTCGGTGTAGTTTTTATAAGTGGCATGTATGGATTTTCCATTAATTCTGCACTTTTTTTCTTCATGCGCATGTTTCCCTGGAAATCAAATGCATGATTTAGTCCCATACATTTAACAAGTTGTTGGATCAACTCCATAGGAAATATCATGTTTCCTATTCAATCAAAATTTATCTCAGTTAGGGTAGGTAGGAAGGTTTTCCTTTGTATTAATAGGGCACTTCTAGCTTGCATTTTTATTATATCTTTCAAATTTAGTGTCGTTTCAATTAGGGCATGATTTTTTGCAACTTTCAAGGTGAGAATGAACAAAGAAAATTTTTTGTGATGGATGCATTATAAACTCATGGCAGGAGGAAGAAGGCACTACTCTCTTCTTCAAATATCTCTCAGTTCTCATTCACCTCATACGGGATGGTCCACGATTTTGAGCCAAATGTTGCGGCAAAGTCCCCCCTCCATAATTTGATAATAATGTTCTTAAATTAGTGATAGACATGATTACGGTATTGGCACCATATGTATCAAATTCCCAGATCCATGATATATGTTTGCATATGTTTATGGGTAGACAAAGATAAATGGTAGAAATTGTTCACATAAAAAGGACTGTGGGCTTGGCTAATGGTTCCATTTAAAAAATGATATCTAGACAGAGAATAAGTGTAGCATGCAAACATGCATTGAAAATCCATCTGAGTTTGCATTGTATTACTTATGATAGATTCAAATTTGGGTTTCAAAATGCCAGGTTATGGCATGATTTTGTCGAGAAACCCTTAGTTGGATTCTCGTGTTGGTTTAATTTATATTTTAAGTTTGTTTTGCAGTCTTTGGGTGATAGTAACTCATGAAATAGGTTACCAATGTGTAACAATCATATTTCAAGAATAAAGTTGTGATTTTTTTTATATTATTATTATTATCTATTAGCTACGAGTATTGACACCTAATGCACGGAATTTTGACATCTTGATAGCATGGATAATTTCGAAAATTTTTCTAGTAATGCTAACACTGTACTATATGGTAATATTTCATACATCACCATAATGGACACTGTGATGGACTCATCCACTTCATATATATGTCTGGCAGTTCGTAAGTTAGACTACCTCATGACCATGGATATTAGGACAGTTCTTGGAGACCTTCTCTTCAATTAGCACTGGACACGTTCTTTTGATTCCTAAAAGAATCCT
Organism: Pinus albicaulis; assembly: GCA_034641835.2. Taxonomy (NCBI): domain Eukaryota; kingdom Viridiplantae; phylum Streptophyta; class Pinopsida; order Pinales; family Pinaceae; genus Pinus; species Pinus albicaulis. The sequence continues at coordinate 14,386 of JAXQQM020078740.1, read as the reverse complement.
CGAGTGTCAAAAAAACTTCACAATATGTTCTACTATAAAGCCTTTTGGGATACCTGAAATAATATATGTATCATTGATGAATTTTAAAGTATGACAAGATCCATAGGGAAAGGAAATCAATGGAAGAGTGATCCACCAATGAGAACCTATAATTTAGCATCAGATGAGTTAGAGTCTAGGAAATTTAAACCCTATAATTTAATTAGTGATGAAGGACATCACATAGGTAATTATATTTTCATGTAAAATAATCTGTTAATTCAAATTTAAACTACATAATATGAAAGGCATACCATAAATTTTTCCACGTAAATTGACTTATTTACCAAAGAGCCTTACTTATGGGATATGTATTTACCTTTCCTTTCAGATAATCTAAATCACAAAAATATAATTCTCTTGCACACATTCTTGGATAATGTGAAAGTGGAAAAGGAATACCTACACAAGTAGTGTACCCATATACATTTAAGTGCTAACAGATTTATAGTTGAAATGTAATGCTAAATGTAATGTGTTATTCCATTTAAATGTAAGGTTTTAATGAGGGAGAAATATTATTTTCCAGTCATTAGCGTTTTCTTTGGGAAAAATTTAAGTATTGAATCTTGATTCTTGACATATAGAGAGAACCCTACAGCCTAACACAATCCAATGGAATTGACCAAAAAAACCCAAATAGAGTCAACCCTACTATAGGAGGAAGGGCCTGCAGTAAGAACTTACCATTTTGCAAGAGCTGAGGGTGAATGCTGAGGGTGAATGCTAAGGGAAAATGCTGTTCTGCAAGAGCTGAGGGCGAATGTTGAGGGCGAATGCTGTTCTGCAAGAGCGGAGGGCGAATGCGCACGTGATATCAAACGTTAATGTAGCTATTGCGACGGATACGAAACAATAAAATCATTTTTATGTAGCATGCATATAAGTTTCGTATTTTTATGTAGCGTGCATATAAGTGTCGTTATACCGACGACGGACAAAGTGTCGCTACTGCGACGGCTACCTCCAAACGTCGCAATTGCGACACTTAGACGTTGTGTCGTACTTGCGACGTTTGGAGGCAGCCGTCGCAATAGCGACGCTTTGGGCCATAGTGTCGCAATTGCGACGCCTTCCTCCAAACGTCGCAATTGCGACACTTTGTCTAAGTGTCGGTATTGCGACACTTTTCTATAAACGTCGGTATAGCGATGGTTTCAGGCGGGATGGAAAAAATTTGGGGAAATTTCCGACATTTGGTCAAAAGCGTCGGAACCAAGTGTCGAAATTTCCGCCACATGTAGTAGTGTCACTTGGGAGCTTGGGCTTATTGATGGAGTGTCCCCAAGATCACTTCACATTTGATGCACTTTGTGGACAAGGATGAGGTGAGAGAGATGGAGTGTTGGATGGAGACATCTATTACTGTGATATGCTCTTCTTGACTTGGATTTCCAAGCATAAGAAGAAGGATCCTCATGCAGCATATGTTTCATTTCTCTTCATGGGAGTATGTCATACCACTACGTAGGGATTATTCATGGATCCTATCATCATCTTACTTTCATTACATGGTAAGAATTTTGTTTTTGCAACTATTGATTATCCAACATAATATTTGCATGCTCTTACCATTTCTATATAGTGCATTGCTCCACAAGAGGGCAAGATTATCATTGGGCTCCATGGTCAATTTTGGGCCAAATCTTATGATGGAGACAACCATCTTTTGTGTGGCCTTGGGCAAGTGTTTTATTATTTCATGTATGCTAAATTGATGTACCAAGCCATTTACTATTCACTAGTAGATGTGATCACATACATAACTAGCAATTTGTCAAGAAATAGCTTGCCATATTATTTTTTGAAACAACAGTTAGGAAAACTGCACTGTGACCACTTGGGAAACTATTGGAACCTTTCAGCACTATATGAAACCTTTAGTATCTTTCTCATTTGGATGCCATATGATTATCATGTCCTATTCATCATATATGGGATGGTTTGGACTAGCTTGATTCACAAAATTGGAGAGGAGATCTTTGGAGATCTAGTCTTCTTCTTACCACTTGAGAGCAATATTATTGCAGCCCAAGAACAGAAAATACTCTACACTTATCATGTTCAGATATTTGGCCTACCATGTTCAGATATTTAGCCCACCTATGTTGTAGGAGCCAAAGTTGGAGGAGGATTTACATGAGTTACCATTTGGGAGGGTGGCTCATTTTGTATGGATGATAGCTTGGGGATGGAGGATCCACATGGGAATGATGATTCCCAATGCATTTCAGATCCCATGCCTCAAAGGGACCTCTATATAGCACCTTATTTCCTCCTTGAGTACTCTACTTATTCATGGTAATAACTATTTAGCTAGCTTGCATGCTTGGGAGGGGCAATATAGAGACTTATTGATGAGCCAACATCTCATTCCTCAGAGGAGTTCATCATATGAGGATGCTACAGTAGGAGGAGGGGAGACTTATCAATTATATCCTTGCAGTTGCTTGAGGAAAAGCAACATTTGGGAGGGGAGGACTGTAATATTCCAAAATTAGCATGCAACTAATTGGAATATTGATTTTTGCTGTTTACACTTAGGAGATGAATAAATTGGTAAGGAAGCCCGTAAATTTCATAAATAGGAATAAAACCCCTCATAATGTGAAAAGGGATCATCATAGGAGCTGGATTTCACACCCTCATGTGTGAAAAGGGACATTTGCATGTGGACAAGGTCAAGTTTGACCAAGTCAACAACGATGGGATAAGAGGTGGAGATCATCTTTGGAGACAACGCAGAGATAGTGGGAGGAGGATTCCTTGGTGGAGGAAACCCTAATGAGTGGGACCCAAGGTGAGAGGGCTTCCATTTGTATAAAAGGAGGGCAAGGCAGCCATATCATCTTATGTTATTGATTATTGATTTTATGGTCTGTATGAATTTGTGCTTTCTTCAACTATTTAGTTGAGATTGCTGTGCTGCTTAGCACAAGGCATTCCTGTTTAGGAATTCCTTCTCCTTTCTTGAGAGGCCTCTTTAGGGAGCTTGTACATCATTTCTCCACATCCAGGCTTGAGGCCAAGCTACCTCCTTCAGCTACAACATTATTTCTGCAGAAGTATAACATTGTGTTGTAGGGTGTTGCAGTGGAGGGTTCACAACACCACTTCTGGAGCTTATTTTTTAGAGGAGGAAGCTTTCTTTTCTTTGGGAGATCAGTGAGGAAGCCTTTGGAGCAGATTTCAGATCTTGGCACTTGGCCAACACATTTTCTATCTCCTACAGCGTAGTCCCTCTCCTTGACTGCGTTATTTTTAGTGAGAATTTGCAGTGAAGGTTTGCAATGATTGTTGGAGGGTGAGATCTTCAGTAATTGGATCGGCCTTTCACCTGAAGGATATATTGGATGAGATTCATTCATCACATGTTCTATATACAACCATCTTCATCCAGATCTTGAGTTGCAGCTGCTATTCAGTCCTAGGACTGCAACTCTGGCATTTTTTCACTTTTGCATATTTCAGGAAATCCTTCCAAGATTGTCTTGAAATTGTATTTGGGAGCTTAGATATTCACTCCCAACATTGTATGAGCCATCTATTTGTAGATTTATGTTATTCCACATTCCCATGTAGTAGTGTACCATCTATGACTGCGCTGTACATGTTCATGAACATTCTGCAATATAGCAACATTTCACTTTTGGCATATGTATTCATGGGAGGCTTGTTTGCCTTGATTATTTGAGTTATGCACACTTCTATTGTACTCATTTGCTGCTGATTTACATAATAAAATGGCTCCATTGTTTCCATACATTTTGGTATGATGTTGTTCAATACTATTTCTAGTTTTGTGTTCATGTATTGCTGCATCTCCATTTTGGGATATTAAAAATTTTCTTTACTGAATCGATTAACTGGAGAGCACACTACGTGGAAAAGATTTCGAATGCTTGTGGGCCCAATGTTGCCGATGCCATAGCCATCACATGTGTCCTCGAAGGTAACCTTTTAAACTTGTGTCCTGAGATGTGATAACGTTTCAACGATCTGTACCATAATTTTTTCAACTTATCACTCTTATTGTAAATGGTGTGTAACATTTATCAACAATATCCATATATTCCTTTTTTTAACCTTTAATATCTCATATGAAACCTACATAGAAATTAATAGTTTTATTCCAAATGTAAACCCATCTCCTATGAAACTTGCATAGAAATTAATAGTGTTACTCTAAAGGTAAACCCCATCTTATATGAAATTTGCAGAGAATTTATAGTGTTATTCCAAATGTCTATCACTTTATCAATCATCTTGCATGCATTGGGGATCTCAATTCTATGCCCTCATAGAGAGTTTTCTCTTTCAGAAATATTAGAGTCAATGGATTTTGTTTTGTAAGATCTGGTAGGTCGACCTCTAGGTTTTTGTATCAAGGCTTCATGATTTGCAAACCATTCTTCATTTTCAATGTTATTATGGTTTATCCTTCCTAGGCCAAGTTCATTGATTCATTTCCATGAGTTTTTCTTGAAGATAGCTCAATCCTCATGAAAATACCAAAATCGTTTGGGGTAGGGAGGAAGAGGCAATGCTTGTGCAAGTGGGGCACCTAGTTTGTACGTGGACCAGAATGGCCTATCAATATTCATCAACCATTTATTTTGCATGGTTGTGCTAGTTATATACTAAAATTGATTTGATTTGGATGGAAATTTGAGGAATGGCGTTGCCTTCATATTATTTGTGTAATGTTCCCAAATTGAAACAACTACACTATTGGGAATAATTTGAGTTATTACCAATGTGTAGCTACAAAAATATGTCTTATACAGATGTAAAAACACTTAAAATTCAGTTAAATATGCAGAAGCAACCTTATATAGCGTTTTATAGACCAACAGGTGGGGAAAAGTGATGATTTAGGCCCTAAAACGTGTGTATTCAGAGATTTGTGTAAAAATAAGATGGGAAAGTGGTTGGATATGATAGCTAGGGTTATGAGGGACTCCCATGTCGAATTTCAGCAAAAAAAAAAGGCGTTTTTCTATATTAAACAATTCCTCCTTTCCTAACTAGGCTAGAAAACCCTGATTTCCCATGGCTTAAATTATGCAGAAAGTGCTGAAGCTTCTACAACGTGATTTTCTGAAGGGTTTAACTGAAATAAGGTCTAAAAATTGAAAAATAAGATAAGGGGCATAACTCATACATTTTACCGAAGAAAGAATGAAAGAATACAGGAGAAATCCTTAGAAATGAGGTGCTACAACCATGACAAAAGACTGCATAACCATGACAACGTTATTTTCAGGGCTGAAGTAGTAGTTTATTGATTCTTCAGATATATATAATATCTGTAAATAAAAATATAGATCCAATACAGATCCATGTACAAGAAAAGCTAATCTATACATTCCCCTTGGGGTTTTGCTAAAAACATGAAGCACCAGAAGTAGATCTGAGATCTAAGACTTCAGATCTGTAGAATGATTCATAATTTTTGAATAATACAAGTACATAGAAGATCAGATCTAAAAAAAACATGGATTGGATGGCCAATCCATGGATCACCACAGTGAAAGGAAGAATCCAAACATCAGAGATCACTCCTCCAAAATACAAGCAAAACACCTTGTAGCTGTAGATATGCAAATAACGCTATCTTAGAGAGAGAAACAACGCTGTAGCTTCTGAAGATGATTTCTCCTGATTCCAAGATGTAGATCTGAAGTATAATCAGCAAATGAACTCTTCTAGGAGGTTAAAAGACACACTCACTGAGAAGAGCCACTGCTATCATCTAGATCTAAGCAGATCTAGTCTTCCACTTGCTGTAGCTCACAAGACAGCTCAACCTTCAACATGAGCAGCTCTATAATGTAAGGTGAAGCTTGGCCCAAGCCTAATAGTGGACAATTTTAGCACAATTCTCCTCCAAGAGCTGCTCAAGGAAGGAGGTGGGATTCCTAAACAGGAATGCCTAGCAAGGGATGTCTAGCAGACAATTCCTTGTGAAATGATAATCTTCAACAACCCTTCCCTTGCTTCCATCCTCTTCCTTTTATAAGATAGGAGTCTTTCCAAACCCTAAACCACCTTGAACCACTTAACCCTTTTCACATTACAACCTCCCTCTAGAACTGCGTTGTCCCTCAAAGAGGTTCAATGCATCTAGACTGCGTTATTTCACTTGGTCAAAGATGACCCATTCTTGTGATTTAACCCATTCACACCTGCAAGAGTTTATTTACATAGCCCAGATATGTCTCTGTTCACATAGGCATTGATTTATTCTTGATTTTAAGGAGTTTTACATGTCCTCCTTTAAAATTTATTCATCAATACATGAAATGCAAAATAAACAAGGAAAAATTAATATTCCTATTAGCTGCAGCTAATTTAGGAATATTACAGTCTCCCCCTCCCAAATTTTTCTTGTCCTCAAGCAACTGCAAGGGTGCTACAAAATCTCCCCCCTTCTTCTTGTGGCCTCCTCCTTCAACAGTACCCACCATTGCTTCAATTTTTCTGCAATAATTCCATCTCCCAATGGTTCCTTCCAAGTGTGCAAAGTGGCCTTTGGTAGATAAACCAAATAGCTCTCATTATTAAGTAAAGGAAGGTCTATATGGAAACCTTCTTGTTGATCCATGGCCTCATCAAGATAGAAATTATGGTCATAATGGGGAATTTCCCCATCAATGAAGGTCTTCCACCTCCATGCTATCATCCAAATGAAATGAATTACCTTCCAGCGTGGTAACTCATAGTGAAGCTCCTCCCAAATGCCCATGAGAGGCATGCTCCAAGTGCTACATACAATTATATGGTCCACATCATAAAGAGAGAAGTAATGTGCTATAGTGGCCATATGGTCTCCCATGCTCCCCCTAGAAAATGTAGTGCAAAGAATGTGGGAAACTCCTTTCCCCAAGGACACATTCCACAAATGTGTCTCTCCTCCAACCATGTTCCCAAGAATAAGAACATCTTCATCATGGGGAATCATGATTAAGATCATGCTAGCTGCCATATATGATAAAGGAGAAGGAATATGCCTCCTCATGTGCAACCAACACATTTTTACCCTCAACTGCCATAGAATAAAAGATGACAAGTGTTTCCTCCAACACTTGCTTGCTGCCCCATCCTTCTTGCATGCTTGGAGAAGGTGTTTTATGATTGGTGTAAAGGAGTCACACCACAGGAAGTGTATCTCCTCTCCAAGATCCTCTAAAGGATGATCATCATCAATAAATTTCATGGGCTCAAGTGGCCCATGAAGCCCATCATAAATAGTGCTCCCTCTTGGAGCGAAGTCCTGCAAATGAGTGTTAGAAAAATACAAGTATACATCATGAGATTCAGCAATATAATATTTGTCATACACTTGTTTAAAATCAGCAAGGTTGCTCATGGATGAGCCTCCTCTCACACTCAATGAATAAGGAGGTGCAGATGATAATTCTTCCCAAGAGCTATGTTCCTCCTCATCTAACAAATGGTCCATGCACTTTTTCATATGAGAGTGCACCTCCTCTTTGAAATTCTCCCACATGAATCCATCCAAGATAGTATGATATGCTCCAATGAAACTAGTGGGTTTGGAAAGCAGGATATCATAGGTTGCATTTAGCAGTTTCTCCTTGAGCTTGGAGCCTTTAACCAAATAAATCTGATCATGGAAATAGATGACTCCTCCAACTACCTTATACCTCCCATCCATTACCTTCCCATCAAGAACCTCACATGTGAAAGGGTCCTTGTTGTACTCCATCAAAAGTTGAGAATCCCAATAAGGATCTAGGCTCCCCAAGAATGATAACGCTATAGATGTCTGAAATGCAGCCCCTATCATGTCATGACTCTCCTCTTTGACATACTTGATGCCAAGGTCACATGTTGGAGTCCCATAAAATTTCTTTTGCTGCCTCCCTTGCAGCTGATCTTCCTCAAGACAAGATTGAAGCATGTCGAAATTAACTTCCCCTTGGGAAGTTCTTGTCCTCCAATACTTCCTCAATTTGGCCCATGCATGCAAGAGTATTAAGATCCTCTTGTCATGTTCAGAAATATATTTTGTAAGTGAGAAGACCATGGGCTTCCCAAAAGATATGGTTTTTCCATGTATCCTCATATCCATACCATCATAGATTTTTGATCTTTCATTTCTCAACGCAGATGAATGAATGGAAGATAACAATGTCCTATTCAGAAAATTGCTTACCTCTTTTCTGAATTCATGAAAGATCCTCTGCGCTGTGCTTGCTTCTCCCAAGGCTCCTTCATTAGCCAAGTATGCAAAAGCTGCCCATAGTTGAGAGAACATTTTAGTTTTCCTCCAATCAGGAGGTCTTCCTGGTGGAATGCCTCCTTGCAAAGAGGCATCAAGGCACAGAGAAGAATGTGGATGTAGGTGGACAGATTTGCCCCTACCATTGTTGCATGGATTCTCTTTCCTTCTTTGGTCTTCCAACCCTTGAAACAGAGAAGGGTATTGTTTGGTCAATTTAGTGTGTCCTAAATTGCTGCATTTAATTTGTCAATCTGGGATTCGTAAGTTGATGAAGTGCAGCGCACTATATGTGCAAGATAACCTATTTCTTAACTTTTTGTCGTTTTTGGTTTTCTAAGATGAAATGGAAATTCTAAAATGAAAACAAGTGTGGTTATGTTTGTTCAAGGAAATGATATCCTCTATAATTATTTACCAACTTGAAACTTAAAAAGGAATTTGAAACTTACAATGACAAAACTTGAAAGGAAATGAAAATATGCTGCTGAAATGAAAAGGTGCTGCTAGTCTAATGAATCAAAACAATGAACTAGTGAGCATGAAACCAAACTATTCTTGCTGCTGTCTAAACACGAAATAAATTATGCTGAAATAAATCCAAAAGTTGCAATAAAGTAAATCTAAATCAATTTACATCAACTTGTCTTCTGATCCCTCATCATTAGTCCAGCTATGATTTTCGGAAGTAACCATAAACAACTTGAGTAACTGATATCTAACTTGCAGAAAGTAAACTAATACCAAACCATACATTCATAATTCAATCCCTCACCATCAGTCCAGCTGTGGCTTTCGGAGGCAACTGAAGATGTCATGCACAATTTAATATATCTAAATTTGCAGAAAGGAAACTAATACCAAACTACACATTTCATAATACAATCCCTCACCATCAGTCCAGCTATGGCTTTCGGAGGCAACTGAAGATGTTATGAGCAGTTCAATATATCTAAATTTGTAGAAAGAAAACTAATACTAAACTACACATTTCATAATACAATCCCTCACCATCAGTCCAGCTGTGGCTTTCGGAGGCAACTGAAGATGTTATGAGCAGTTTAATATATCTAAATTTAACTACTGAAGCAAATAAGCAAAACTGAATTAAACAAAGCAATACTGAAATTAAACAGAAACTAAGAAAAACAAATTAGCAGCAGAACAATGTTAATTCCATGTCATTAGTCAAAAAGCTATGAAAATGCCTGGGCTGCCTATCTATAACCTGAAACAAGAACACTGATCAGTGATTAATAACATAAAACATGAAAGACAGAAGTGAAATGGAAAGCATAAAAGTTTATAAACATAAATGAAGCATATATACCATGAAAGATGCAGTGTATAAACATGTGAATGGATTATGGCACAATGAGCTTTAAAGAAATAAAGTAAGAACTATACACTAATGCACAAAACCTTAGCTGAGCAGGGGTCCTCTACACCAGCCTTGGCAACGATCTTCAAGTACGAATTACGTTTGAAAACAGAGTCTTCTTATATTAAAATGCAGTCATAACAGTAAGGTGGTATTACGGCACAAAGGCAGCGTAATTACATTACAGAGCAGACTAATAAAAGATAACAGAGACTAACATCGACTAACTCTATATGCGTATGCAAACGCGTTATATATAACAAAAGAAATATAACTGTCTCCTAAAGTTTATGCTGGTGGAGAAAACGTAGACCATTACGTCCACGGATCTAGGATCATGGCCGTATTGCAAAGTAAATCTATGAGGAGTGGATGTTTGAATTTAGCTATGGAGCCATGTACAGATGTCGACTTGTCTTCCGCAACTCAGAAACGGCCATATGAACCTTCACGTGACACGGAACAGAGTCCTATCACCGTGAGACTCTATGGTTGACTTCCATGTGGAAGCCTTTGACCGCGGCTTCTTTAGATGAGTTTGCTCGAGCCAATAGGACACAAACCATGTCCACATCATTTCTGACTTGCCCATGTGGCTCATTTTTCCTGTAGACACATGTAACATAGAGTTTCACAAAATAGCTGCGGAAAGTTGCAGCAGCTGCGGAAAGTGGCAAGATTCCGCAGCTAGATCAACAAAATCTAAATCAAACAGCGGACAAAAAAATATAATTAAAAACCATGTTAGATGCTCTTTTGCAATTAATATACAATGATATTGACAACTTGGGAGGTTCAAGTGAGTGAAAAAGGTATAGAAAAGTGTATGGAAAAGATGCAAATTTGAGACTCAACATACCCCCACTGTGAAGGTGTTGCATGTCCTCATGCAACCAAAATTTTGATATTCCTTCCTTAGTTCATATGCCTTGACACTTCAGCCAGCACATCCAATCCTCTCCTCCTCTTCCTTGGTGCTGCCAACATTATGGGTTTCTTCATTAAGCACCTAAATTTGATATTAACCAGTGCTCTGCTTAACTTCTAGCATTTCCTTTTCAATTTCTTGTTCTTCTTCTGCCATATTCCCAGATGTAGCATGGTATTATCATGAATGATTTTGTCCAATTTACCTTGTTCCTTCAATGTCTCATTTTCATTTTTGATGTGCCTATTTAAAAGTTCTAGCTCAAAAATTTCCTGTTTTAGTGATTGGACTAAATCAACCTTTACTGTATGACGCTGAATGGACGAAGTACTAGGACTTGTAGCTGCCTTTTCCAAAGATTCTATATAGTCATATACTTCCTGCTGCTTGGGGTCCATTTCAGGTGTCATTTTTATTGGGCTGTCCCCAAAATTCCGTGAAGGAGAGTTATCTTCAAAATCTGGCTGAGAAGGGCTCACATCAACATCTTGCTGAGAATGGGTTGGACTATGGTCAATGTCTGACTGAGAATGAAATGAACCAGGTTCACTAACTGACTGAGATGGACTATGGTCAGTTGGGGACTGTTCAGATGTCTCCTCTCCCAAATCAATGAAGTGAGGACCCTTAATTTGCGTTTTCCTCAATTTCCCCTTAAGTCTGCTGCTTCTTCTCACACGCTGTGGGGCACTATCCTTTTGTTTTTGTTTTCCTTTCTCTGTCTTCTTGGGCATAGATGACTGTTTTTGAAGATAAACTAATCTTTCAGATAACACTTGATGATCTTCTTCTTCAGAAGAAGGGGTTTTATGTATAGCTTCAATAGTTTTTCTCTCTTTTGGTGTTATTGGCTTCTTACCCTTGTTTTCTTTCTTCTTCCTCTTTGACAGTCTCTCTTCCCTATCAGTTCTTTCAATTGTAGTAGTAGGAGTATTTTGAATTTCATTAATTGCTCTTTTTCTCCTACTTCTTCTTGCTGTGCTACCTTCAGGAATTTCCTGAGTAGGAGTAATTTGAGTTTCATCATTTATTCTTTTCCTTATACTCCTTCTTGTTGTACTACCTTCAGGAATTTCCTGAGGTTCCTCAAAGAAATTTCTAACCAGAAATTGTTCCCATGTGTCTTTCTTTTCCTTTAACTCCTTTTCAATCAAAATTTTTACAAGACCATGGTGATATAGATGTGGTTCTACATCTCCTAAATGTTTTTGAACAGTCACATACATTTTCTTCAAGCTATTTAATAGAAAATATGGGAGATTGAGAGTTTGATTATCTATAAAATTCATCAGTAACCTGGTATGGTACATATACATGGACCCAAAACGGCCTTCACATGTAATGAATTTCTGAACAACTAGCAACAAAGTAGTCCATTCCTCTTTCAATGCATGCACAGGAATTCCTCTTTTAAAAACAGCTATGTCCATACCTTGGTTTCGTAAGATTGTTCTCCATGCTTCATCACTGATGCTTTTATTCTTAAACCAACGCTCACCCTCTTGAAGAAGTTCCATGGCTGTTGCTATAGATGCTTCATTGACCGCAAACTTAAGGTCTCCAATCTCTACTTCCAAGCCATTAAACGACCTTGCGAATGCCTTTGTCACTTCTTTATGATAACCTCTGAATTTCTGGATAAACCACAGCCAATTTGCTTTCTTCAATATATCCCTTACTTGCGGATATCCCTCCATAAACTTAGGTCCTTCCGGTTCTGCTCTTAGCAATTTACCCATTTTTTCTTTCTGCTCTTCACAAATTTGCCTGCGTGAGGGTTCAATGGAAATAGAACGGCTAAATGCACGGAGATGAGCACAATGACTGTGGGTAAATGTCAGAGAGTGGTATATAGACTATAGCGTAGTAGAGAACGAAATGGAGTGAATAGAATAGAGAGGGGTTTTCGTGAGCACAACAGAGATACGGCTGTGAGGTTAACAGAGTATAATACATCCGGCAATGTTTTGAATTTTGGTGGCTGCACAATAAATATGAGCACGTTTAAACAACGACTATAGATTTATGCGGCTGTAAGAGTCCGTGGTCAAATCAAATACGTCTCATTGTCACCGGTGGAATATTGGAACATGAGTGAAGATCGGGGGTTTAATGATGGAATTGTTTGAGAATGAATGCGAGAGGATAATATGGAGATCGTGAAAGGTTACGGAATTGTCAATATAATCATTGCACATAATGGATAGAGCTTATGGTTCAAAACTATATAAAAATGTGTTTTTCAATGCTATTTGAAATAAATTTTATTCATACCTTTGGAATCTTTGCCTTTTCCCTTGGTCTTCAACTAATTGCTCTTCATTGGTGTCTTGAATGCTCCATGTCTTCATTTTTTGATCCTCTCACCTGCATTTTATTTCATGATTATGGAAATAACATCTGGCTATACATTCTTTTGAAAATAGAATTGTAGCTGCGGAATCTGCTTCTGGCTGCGGAAACTGGAGTCAGCTGCGGAAACAGATGTCAGCTGCGGAAACTGACACAGCTATTATTTGGATGGATGGAGATGAATAGATGACAAATGACCAGATGGAAATGGTCATGAAAAATATTTTTATTGATGAAATGGAATTAAGATTGCCAATCAGTGATTGGTTTTTAGGCTTATACAATTTTTTTATTTTTTATTTTTTTAACTGAAAAGAAAAAAAGCTAGGCTGGTGGAGAAGAAGAATTCTTCTGTACCAGCCTGATTGCAGAACTTTCTTGAAACATTTTGACAAAATTCTCTTTTGAGAGTGGCTTATGATAAACTTTCAATCTATGGCCATTCACAATAAGAGGAGTTTGAAACTCATCAATGGTCTTGATTCTTACCGCTCCATTGCTAAAGATCTTGTCAATCTCATATGGCCCAAGCCAATGAGTCTGAAATTTTCTTGAAAATCTTTAAACTTGGAATCAAATAACAATGCCCAATCTCCTTCTTGAAACTTCTTTTCTTTGATGTACTTGTCATGCCATTTAGCTCTTTGATATTGAACTAGATCAGTTCTTAAAATTGCCTCTTGTCTGATCTCATCTAGCTCATTCAATTGCTCCATTCTATGCTTTTGGGCTTCTGATAAGTCCATCCCCAACTGAATTGCTATCTTGAAGGTCTTGATTTGGAACTCAATGGGGAGCAAGACTTCTTTCCCATAAACAAGTTCATAGGGAGAATGTCCTGTTGTATTTCTCCATGTAGTTCTGTAGGCCCACAAGGCTTCAGGAAGCCTTTCTGCCCAATCTCTTCTATGTAGATGAACATTTTTGGTGATGATACTTTCAAGAACTTTATTTGTGGACTCCACTTGACCATTTGCTTGCGAATGGTAAGGAGTAGATCTTCTGTGCTTTATTTTGTATTCTTCCATCAACTTCTCCACCAAATTGGATGTGAATTGGCTCCCCTGATCTGTCACAATTTCTCTTGGAACACCAAAGCGAGTAAAAATATCCTCATAAAGAAAATGAACAACTGAATTTTCAGTAGCAGATACTAATGCTTTGGCTTCTGCCCATTTAGTAACATAATATGTACAAACCAATATATACTTCTTTTGCTTAGATGGTGGATTAATGGGTCCAATGAAATCTAAAGCCCATTTTTCAAGGGGTTCAATGAGTACTTGTGTTTGCAATGGCATTTCATTTGAAAGGGTAGGTTTCCCTACTCTTTGGCAGCTGTCACACCTTTTGACATATTGTTTTGCATCTTTGAAGAGGGAAGGCCAATAATATCCTAAAGAGAGGATTTTATAGGCCATCCTTTTGTCTGCAAAGT
>JAXQQM020078066.1:0-14261 GCA_034641835.2 Pinus albicaulis | reverse complement strand
AGATAGACAAGGACCATACTGAGAGAAATGAAGATATGCAGCAAGGTCTACGCAGCAGTTCAGCTGGCCACTTCTCCTTCTCATCACAGTGAGCAGGAAGTGTAACCTAGCAACCGGATCATCTGAAAAACCATATCGAAATGACATTTTATCAATGCAATGCAATCAAAGGACGCTCGTCATAATTAATCTCTGATCATTAATGAGAGCCGAAGGCCGGATCATATTGGAGCATGCAGAATCGCTAATGGGAGTGGAGGTCCGATCTTGAACAGTGTTAAAATTTAATGCGATTTGATGTGAAAACCTTGGAATTTAATTGAACAACATTAAATCTTAATGTGATTGATATGAAATTGCCACATCCATGTCCCATCGCCTTAAACGCCATCGAATGCACCCGCAGCCGGGAGCAGGGCAAGTTTTTATTGAGGGCACGTGGCAGAAATTGATTGGAGCGGATCTTTGTTTGGGTCGCTCGCGCAGTGGAAATCCGGACCCGAAAAATATTAGGGCGGAATTCATTTGGTTTTCGCGTCACAAAATTGGCCGACGTCAGCAGGCTATTTTGGAAATTTGCGAATTTGGTTTTAATTATGGTTTATCGCCGTTTGAAGTCCGGCGGGCTCGACTTAAGAACAATTTTGTTTGATCCCATCTTATAAAATTTTTGTTGGTTTTCTTTGATAATACACATATTTATAATAAATAATGGGAATACCACACTAAACATGTGGAAAAGTTATATAAATAATTATTGAGAACAATCATTTTTATGTAAAAATATCCAAATGTGCTTTTGGGAAATAAGAATTCAAGTATTTGGTTCATATTGTTTTAAAGGAAGGAGTGAAGTTGGAGCCTCAAAAGATGCAAGTTATTACAAAATGACCTATTCCTAAGAAAATCAAGGTTCTTAGAAGATTTTTTAGACTTACATGATATTATTGATAATTTGTTAAGAATTATGCATGCATTTCAAGTCCACTCACATATCTCTTGAAGAAAATATCATTTATATGGAATGATGAAGCTACTTTGGCATTCTCTCTTTTAATGGATGCCATGTCTTCTACACCAACATCGGTTGCACCTACTTTTGGTAAAACATTCATAGTAGAGTGTGAGACACTAGGACAAGGAATTTACGTAACATTAACACAATAAGGGATATCATTGGCTTTTAAAAGCAAGGAATTCAAAGAAAATATTTGGTGAAATCTACGTATGAAAAATAAATGGAAGCAATATTACATGCAATAAAAAATGGGGATAGTATATCATTGGGAGGTACTTTAAAGTCAATATATACCATGATAGCATAAATTATTTTTTGACGCTATGGATTTCATTGGAAGATTAACAAAAATGAGGAGAAAAAATGCAAAGTTTTAATTTTGAGATAATCTGCAAAAAGGGTAAGGAAAATTTAGTACATGATGCTCTTTCTAAAATAGAAGAGGCCTCAAATTTATATCCAAGTACATTTTCTATTCCTAGGTGGCTAGAAGAAGCTTGCCATAATGGAAAAATGACAATAGTACTAAACAAAAACTAAAATTTATAAAGGATGGGATGAACTATATGGAGCATTGGGAGTGAAAGAGAGATATACTTTGGTGAAAATGTAGAATATTTTTATGCACACAAGCATATTTGAATAAACAAATATTAAAGGAGTCCCATGTCTCTCTGATGGTAGGACACAGGGTTCCTTAAAACATCTCAAAGGATCAAAAAATATATTTTTGGAAGGAATGAAGAAAGATATTCAAAATTTTGTAAGAGAAGGTCAGGTTTGCATAATAAATAAAAGAGAGATAGTAAAATCTCTAGGGTTACTTCAACCATTCCACACACATATTCAAAGACTAGAAGATATATCAATAGACTTTATTACAGGGTTACTGAAATATAAAGGTAAGTATTACATTTTTGTGGTCATTTATATAGACAAATTTTGTAGATTTTTTTTGTAGAGCTCAAAGTACATAAACAACAAGCCAAGTGGCAGAAGTGTCCGTGAAAGAAATTCATCATCTTCATGGTTTTCCTAAAGTAATAGTAACAAGAAAATTTTGGAAATAATTATTTAATATGAGTGGAGAAACACTAGCTGCCATGAGTTCTACATATCAAACACAATCAAATGGTCAAACAAAAATAGTTAACAAATGTTTTGAAGGTTATCTACAATGTAGGACACAGGGTTCCTTAAAACATCTCAAAGGATCAAAAAATATATTTTGGAAGGAATGAAGAAAGATATTCAAAATTTTGTAAGAGAAGGTCAGGTTTGCATAATAAATAAAAGAGAGATAGTAAAATCTCTAGTGTTACTTCAACCATTCCACATACATATTCAAAGACTAGAAGATATATCAATAGACTTTATTACAGGGTTACTGAAATATAAAGGTAAGTATTACATTTTTGTGGTCATTTATACAGACAAATTTTGTAGATTTTTTTTTGTAGAGCTCAAAGTACATAAACAACAAGCCAAGTGGCAGAAGTGTCCATGAAAGAAATTCATAGTCTTCATGGTTTTCCCAAAGTAATAGTAACAAGAAACTTTTGGAAATAATTATTTAATATGAGTGGAGAAACACTAGCTGCCATGAGTTCTACATATCAAACACAATCAAATGGTCAAACAAAAATAGTTAACAAATATTTTTAAGGTTATCTACAATGTTACTCTTTAGAAAATAAATCTTAATGGATGAAGTGGGTTCATCAAGGAAGAATGGTAATATGATACTACCTATCACACATCTACTAAAATTTCCCCATTTAAGGCCCTTTATGGATATCCAACTCCTAGTATCTCATACTTTTTGCAAGATAAGTCAAAAGTATAGGAAACAGAGTCACATATGGAAAATACTAAAGAAACTTTGAAAATTATTATGGAAAACCTTCAAATGACATGAAACATGATAAAACAACAAGGGGAACAACATTGAAGTGAAAGATAATTTAAGGAGGGTAATTGGGTATTTTTTAGATTATAGCATTATAAGCAATATTCATTCAAGAAAAAGAAGAATAAAGAATTAGCTCAAAAATGTTATGGCCCTAAATAATTATTCATAGGATTGCACAAGTGGTATAGAAGTTATATTTTCCTTCTTCTTGCATTCATAAGGTTTTTCATGTATCTTGCTAAAAAAGGTTTTGGGAAAAAATATGCCAATGTAAATAGAACTTCCAAAATTAGATGAAGAATGAAAGTTGATTCTTGAACCACAAAAAGTTATAGATAAACATTCTGTATCTCTTTGACATATAACCATTATGAAGTACCTAATCAAGTGGAAGAATATTCCTCTACAAGAAGGTACATGGTAAAATGATCAATTCGTGATGAAATACCCACGGCTAAAGGGTTCGTTTGAAGTTTTGACAAAGGTTTTGTTATATGTTTTAGATAATGCGCGGTGGAATAGTTTTATTGTTTGTTAAGGTCCCACACAGTGATCAAATTTGAAGGGCAGGTCCGAATTTCAATTAGAAGGGCATATATCTATGTCACCCTTCCATAATGAAAAGCTTTAAAAAAAAACTTTTCAATTGACCACAATAAATTATTTTTACATTTAATTTTCAGAAAGACAAAACCATCAATATTTATATTAATAAAAGATTGTTACATATACAACAATGAAGAAGGCTCCATCCGTCATTGCTTAAATATCTCATTGGCAATGTCAACATAAGTCTTGAAGACACTATTATAAGAATTTGGATACATACCACCGGGATATAGGAGATTCTTATGTGTCAGATTGTGTAATGCAATTTTGACTTTGTCTCACAAAGAGCAGCAGCATGGAGGTCTGGATTTTTCTTATAGAACTTTTTTATTATTATTTGAAACATTGTTTATAGATATGAATACAACAATGAAATTATGAGCATGGTGGACAATTAGTCAAGCTCATGATGCCAAACCATAATGATGTAAGTTTGGAATTTAACATTTTTACATGTTAAAGACAAATAGTCAAAATCACTAACAACTTAGTATGCCATAATTAATAATCATTCCCTGTTCACTTTTGTTAATAGGTTTATGTCACACGATGATCTCTCTTCTCTGGCATTTACTTGTATTGAAGATCAATATTCTAGGAATAAGGAGTTATTTTCTCCAAAAATAACCCTAGCCAAACATTGACAATGCATCAAGGATATCTTTCTATGCTTCATAAGTACATATGTTCTACTTCTAAATCATGTCTTGGAAGTGGTTGTTTTGCTAGAAATTATTCACCAGTTGGTTTCATACCAAAGTCTTTTTCTCATTTTTAGCATCCAATACATGAAAGAGATAATGGTTTAAAACAACATAAATATTGAAATTTTGCAAGAATTGTCTGGCACACTTTGAATATGAATTTTGAAGTCAAGTGCATGATGTTGTATAGGATCAAGTGTCATTTTGAATACCAAATGTTTCACAAGAAACTTCTCAACATGCTACCCTGCAGTAAGGATTAAATGACAATATTGCATAAACTATTTCCATAATAAAAGTGCACCTCGGCCATAAGACTAAACAACTACAAATGTTGTAGATCTAACAAGACCACACAATCAAATGTATTCCACAAGGCCAATACTCTATGAAAAATGAAAAGGAGTTTGCAACCAAAAATACCTTAGGCAACTAATTCAATTAAATACACCAAACCATCAGCAAAAAGGAAAACCAGCCTACTCAAAAGGCAAGCGTTTACCTCCTTTGACAAAATTTTGAGTTCCGAAACAAGGGCCTTTATTGTCTTGTAAATGCCCCTAGTAATTTGAATGGGGTTTGCACCTGCTGCAACAACCTAAACAAAAAGGTTTCATTTCAAATTATTTTCCACAAATTTAAGATACAACCATTGTCAGTTTTGTATTTCCTAACAAGCTCATAAATTTTGACAAAAGAACCAAAATTTTTTAATACCTGATAGCAATTTTTTTCACTCAAAAACTATCTTAGACTCAATAAGCCCAACCCAAAACTAAAAAACCAAACACCATAAGACCCTACAAAAATGAATAGATGATCTTAATCCAGTACCATCGAAAAAAAGTTACCTTTACACCCTCACTTATTAAACCCTGTGCTGTTGAATTTTAACTTCAATTGCTACAGCAGAAGGAAGGATGTAGCAGCAACATTTTTTTTTGGAGGTTGCTTGCACGCCATCCAGAAATTTAATTCAACATTTAAAATTCCTGCAATTTTTTTTTGTAGACGGCTGCAACCATATTTCTGTATAGGATTGTATTTAAACACAACAACCAGCATTAATGCAATTCACCAACCAGAAATTAAACAAACGGAAATTTACCCCCTAGTTTTGTAAATTCAAAAGGAGGACATGTGGAGCATTAATATTGGATTGCATGAAATTGAAGGGAATCTGAAAACCTGAAAACCGGACCCAAATTTTTTATAAGGCACATTGGATTGAGAATTCACGTTACAAATTAGGCAGACGTCAGCATCCCATTTTGGAACGCGAATTTGGTTTGAAATTCAATCTATTCAGACTTTTGAAGTCCGACGAAAAGGGTTCTTTAATGTTTTGATAGTTTAATTTTATGTATGCTTTAATATATACATATGTTTTAAACATATGTTATATATATATCATATGCGAAATGAAAGGTGGGCCATAGAATTTAGTTTTAATTTTATTTTTTTTAAAACAGGGTTTATTATAATATGTTTTATATGTTACGGCATATAAAAATAAAAAGGACAAAAAAGCTTGGTAGTTTTTTTTTATAGACAGTACATAAATTTTTTACTACACAGTAGTGTGTAAAAAGCGAAAGACTGAGTGTAACTTTTTAAGTGTGTATGCACAACAGTGCGAAAGTGAAAAACACAGCAGAGTGTTTTAGAGACAGAGTATGTTTTTTTTTAACAGACAATGAGTTGGTTTTATGCATTGCGTTTTTTAGCAGTCATAATTTTGTAATCCCTCTCAGTGAGGAAGAAGTGTAATATTTTTTTTTTGAGTTATTGAAGGGAATAGAAGTTTGTTTTAAAAGTATTGAAACTCTGTCTCCTGTCAAAGAAGTTTTTATTTTCTCTGTGTTAGAGGAAGGGAGATTTAGTCTCCATTCATTGTTCTGGAATTTTTCAATATTCCAACATGTGCAAGAACAACAGATCTTGTGGTTCCATCCCCAACTAAATCATTTTTCTTTGCCGCAGCTTGCCTTACCAACTTGGCCCCAATATTTTCAACTAGGTCCTCTAATTCAACCAACAAAAAGGCCAAAACCATAGCATTGAGATACATTTCATTACACTGTCAATAACAATAAAATTTGACTCAGCCATAACCCTTTCCTTTTATTTTTGTGAAAATATTTATGCATTAATATAATGTGGTTAGTCCATAGGCCAAGTAGACCACTGGGTAACAAATATGTTTCCTTTCACCTTTGAGTTTTCAAATTATGCCTACCAAATCTAAGACATTTAAGAGGGGGAACTAATACAATGTTAAAAAGAAAACTAGAGCACACATCTACAAATTACCTCCTTAGCTACTGTCACACCATCATTAACTATTTTCGGAGAACCATGCTTGCTCTCCAAGACAACATTTTGCCCCTCGCCCCAAAGGTGACTCCAACAAGATTAGCAAGTTTGTTCACACCGCCTACAAGACAAATTGACAATGCTTTCAGTAAGTGTGCAATTGAATGCCAGACCATATGCCAAAACAACCCTCCATGAAAAATTAAAATAACACATTAAAATCGAATATAAGTGGACAAGGAAAGATCCTCCGCAGTGAAGTTTCACGTGCAGGTGACCTTCCTTTAAACATAATTTTTTCTCTGACCTGCAATTTTTTTGTCACTGAGCCATCCTTGTTGAAGTACAACTCCTTTTCCATAGCTCTTTTATTAACTACCTTCTCTCTGTCGTGTAATCTCAGAGTCCCTCTTCTGCTTGAGCGATTAAAGGAAATGGGTGAAAAAACTAAAAGAGAAGACAATTGTCTGCCATAATTATCAAACATTGCACCCAAATTCTTCCCCTTTCCATTGTTACCCAATGAGGTAGATGTGGCAATTGTTGTCATACTGCCCAAAGCAGAGGCCATCTTCTCTTATGCTGAATATAGAATTACAAGATCTTAATATTAGTATGAACCTTAAAAAACATGACTCCCATTGCTAAAAACCACTTTTAAGTTGTAACAGGCAAACTAAACAACTATCGCAACTTTTGGAAACTTCTGGAGCATTAAGAGAGAAACAACCAAAGAGAAATAAAACCACAATCCTCATTTTAATGAGACCGGACTATATATTTGCATTAAGATAATAGAAAGAAATCACGACTATATTAAGGCCAGCACAAAACAATCTTTAACCGGTGTCTCTCGCGGCCTTCAGGTTGCCATGCTAGAGGTTGCATATTTTTAATTTAAATTCTTGACCTCTCGTGCCCATCTATGAATGCATCCAATGGGATATCTACATCAAATGCTCCTTTATATCCCCAAAAACAAATTCCCTACTACAAGAGCACCGGTATTGATGGATCACCCCACACCATCCCACCCACTAGAAACAGTGAAAAAGGAAACCGGAGAAAACTTCTGAAATATCTCAAGATGACTATATGGGTGGTTCTTGTGAATCAACCAACCATTCAGAACATGCTCATCAATCCAAACCATGAGTATTATGTGACGATATTCAAGCAGGCACTGAATCGGATTTCTGAAGCTATGTTAGAGAAACCCTAAACTCTCATTGAAAATAGGTGAAATGTGGCACCACTCAGAGATTGACATGTGCCAATTGGTACAAGTGGTAGACAATTGGCATGCTCAAAAAACGAGGTGATGCAGGAATGACATGAGGGAGAAAATATCAGAAAAGCCCCAAATCTGGAGAACTAAAGCTCATCACCAACCTGAGATTGACAAATTTACATGATGTAACCTATGAAATCGTAAATGGAGAAATCATAGTAACAATAAAGTAACCTATGTAACAATAAAGTCGGATTCATCTTGGGAGTGGTAATGGGAGAAATCATAGTGAACAACAGGAAACATGCAGAGTTGCTTACAATCAAATAGATGAAAAAACACATACAAAAGACCTAGATAATAATCATGAACAAGCTTAATATTGAATTATGAACTGTAAAGGAACTTACAAAATGTGACATTACGAACCTGGTCAAGCGCACAAGCAAAAATATCCTGGACATGACCCTGGTTGACAAGTTGTATTGCTCATGATGCAAGAGGATTTATACCTGCACTGCCAAGTCAATCAAAATCCATCATTATCTATACAATAAATACAAGTAATTGATGTAGTATTTTTTACTCTAAGATGCATTCTTATGATAAAGTTAGAACATATGTTGAAAATTTCAAAACATACCTAAATAAGCTCCTCTTCGTTTCAAGAACAATTTATTGGAGTCGCATGAACTTGGAACAAGCCTCCCACGATCTGAAAGAGTAGAAACTAAGTCAACAGTGACTTTTTTGTTGCTACGCTAGATAGAGGGAGGTTTGCTTTGGTAGAAGTGGTAGACAATTGGCATGCTCAAACAACGAGGTGATGCAAGAATGACATGAGGGAGAAAATATCAAAAAAGCCCCAAATCTGGAGAACTAAAGCTCATCAACAACCTGAGATTGACAACTTTACATGATGTAACCTATGAAATCGTAAATGGAGAAATCATAGTAACAATAAAGTAACCTATGTAAAAATAAAGTCGGATTCATCCTGAGAGTGGTAATGGGAGAAATCATAGTGAACAACAAAGAAAGCTGTGAGGTTGACAATCAAATAGATGAAAAAACACATACAAAAAACCTAGATAATAATCATGAACAAAGCTAATATTGAATTATAACCTAGAAAAGGAACTTACAAAATGTGACATTACGAACCTCGGACATGACCCCTATTTGACAAGTTGTATTGCTCATGATGCAAGAGGATTTGTACTCAAAGATCAGCTAAGTCAATCAAAATCCATCATTATTCATACAATAATACAAGTACCTCATGTAGTATTTTTTACTTCCAAGATGCATTCTTATGATAACAGAATATATGTTGAAAATTTCAAAAACATACCTAAATACGCTCCCTTCTACGAAAAGAATAATTTATTGGAGTCGCATGAACTTGAATAAGCTCTCCTACTCATTCGAAAGAGTAGCAACTAAGTCAACAGTGACTTTTTTGTTACTACGTTGGATCGAGGGAGGTTTGCTCCAAGATTAAATCGCTCCAATAAATTATTCTCTACTAAACAGGGTCAACCATGTGAAGGTGGAAGCTCTTATGGCCCCTCCCCGCCCCCCCCCCTCACATCACTCTCAATTCCCCAATATCCAATCTATATTTAATTTTTTACTTTCATGAGCATAAAAAAAAATATTCAATAACTAATAAAAAAACAATTTGACAAAAAGTACGCAAGGAAACATTGAAATTAGTGCTTGACATAAAATAGTATGATAAATGAGTTTTTTATATAACGCAAAAAACGTTCCAAGTATGGTAACGTTTGTCTTATAATAATACAATATTTTACATTATCAAATTTTCTTTTCTTCTTCCTATTTCTAAAGCTCCTAATTACATCATCAACATCATCCACTATCTCTCAGTTTACGTTTTCAAAATCTACCGCCGACCTTGTTGCGTAGTCACGAGAAACCGGTCTCATCCAAAGGATGGCATCGCCAAAACAAGACATGATAATTTTAATTGTCATTTTTTAAATATCATTGAACTAGTTCGGTAATATTAATAAAAAAAATTGCAATGAGATTATTTACTCCGGGTGAAGGAGGGCCAGTCATTCGTTCGTATAGTCACAATTTTTTGGTTCTCATCCAGTGATGGGACATCGCCTACAAAAAAGATAATAATAAATTTTAATTTTCGCTTTTTACATTGTAACTAGTCTTTGCGAATATTAATAAAAAAATTGCAATGAGATTATTTACCCGGTGCACCCGTTGTCGGCCGACCTAAATAAGTAGGGTCCCTCTGTACGGTCTCTTACCTGATGGGGCATCACCTACAAAAACAGATAATATTAAATTTTAATTGTCAGTTTTTAAATATCATTGAACTAGTTCGGTAATATTAATAAAAAAAATTTCAATGCGATTATTTACCTGGTGCACCAGTTGTCACCGTTGGGACTATTTCCCTATCTTCCTCTCTGTTGGTAAGATCCTCAAGGGAAACATTCTCTGTCATTTAAACAAAAAATGTTATAAGGACAACCATCAAGGTATAATTAGAAAAAAATATAAGTGGAAATTAATTACCGTCACGACCCTCACTGATAGTAGCATTTTCGGCCTGGTCCCCACTACAATGATCAGGTTGCACGTGAGGATGATCTACATTTGGCTCTAAAACTGGGTTATTTTCCTCGTCGGTAGTGCTGCTCCCCTGATTTAAACAAAGTTGTTATACATTAAATTTATGGACGAAAACAAACATATTGAAAGGTTAATGTTTTACCTTATCAGGCATTCTAGATCTTCTGACCTACCCAAGCTTCTGTGACGTTCAACTACGGCTTGATAGCCGAAATGGAAAATGATATTTTTATCTTCCTCTGTAGTTTCTGTTCCGAAGTCATCACCCTACATTACATATGATTGTTTATTTTTAATCATATTTGATAGGATTACAAAAACGTTGGAAGGCGATACAATTAATTATAATATTTTTAGCTACTTAATTACAATTCTTGCGACTAATTTCAAGTAGCCGCCCTGGCCTAGCTTGTGATGGCCCCTTTTTTCAATCCTAGCTTTGGTTGCCTTTGAGGTGTCAGGAAACCTAGCATCAAAAGATTGAAGTCAGATATGACGTAGCACACTTTTATTTTAGACATAGACAAAATTAAAGCTATTGAATTAAAGTTGTAATTTACTTTGCGGGTCCAGTTGGCATTTTTCCTTCTTTCTTTGCCCTTTTCTCTTTTCCGTCATGGATGAGAGCAGACCAGTCACTCTCTGGAACTGTGAGAGGACGCTTCTATCTAGGGTTAAATTGCAATTGCGTCCTATAGGTGTCCCTGGTATATTTCAAATATTTTCTGGCTACCCGAACCACCGTTGTTCTGTCAAATGTGCCGACCCCAAAAAAGGCTTCTAGATAATCTAGAAGTTCTTTTTTCAGGTTGGAATTTTGGGAATTCCACCCTATGCGTATGGTTGGGCCAAAAATTACCAACGCATGGCTCTCCAAAAACCTGTAGAACTCATTGTTTCCTACACAGGAAAAAAAAGATATTATCATTAATTTAAAAATAAAAATCATGATAAATATGTTTTAGATAAACTACATGAAAGAGTTAAAATATTAAAATTTACCTGGGAGTTGTACGTGCTTTATAGGGACACCTTCATCGTTCACCAACAACGTGCCATTAATGGTCCCTGTGGAGCTGACATGTGTAGCTCTAAGAAACGCAATAATGTAGTTGGCCATATCAGCCTCATCATTTCCAACATGTTCAGCGGTTGGCTGGGTGTCTGCTTGGGCAACGTGTGTTTCTTGGCTGGCACCTAAAGGAGTAGAAGGTGTACGAGAGGGTTGCTGGGTAATCTCTTGCCCTTGTGTCCCACTACCACCAACACCGGGTTAAGCAAGTGCCAAAAAACGCTACATACAAAAGAACTTTTTGTTAGTTTAGTCAATGTAAAAATTAAAAATCAAACTATCACAATTCATCTCATGCAAAACAAAAAAAATATCCTTTTGACTTTTTATTATTACCTGATATTTTTTTAGCTGGCTCATAAGTTGTTTTATCCTCTCTTCTGTTTCAGGTGTTTGAGGCGCGTCTATCAAAGTATTAAATTCCAACCTTGGATCTTGTGCCTTTTTTCGCAACAAGAACACTAGAGATAGGGATGAAGAAAGCTCTTCCTCAAAGAGGGAATCATCAGGTGTACCATGGCTAGGTGTCTGCATATTTGAAAAAAATTAATATTATTTCAATTATGTAAATAACTAAAATATCTGAAGATAGAGAAATGCTGGCACTTTACATGTTCTTCCACTGGCCTCTTTTTGCGATTATCTCGTCTCTGGGTTGTTCCTGTATTGCCCTGATCAGTCTGCCACATTGCAATAAAATTATAAATGTAAAAACTTCAAAAAAATATCTAACTTGAAAACACAAAATGAAAACTGAAATAATTTCTAATAAGACATCGGAAGACAGAGTTAGAGTTTCAAATATGCCTTGCATTGAATTCAGTCCTGGAAACATGTCATTGCACATTAAGGCACCCAAACAAGAGACGACTTGACAATGAAGACCTTATTGAATATATTGTTGGAGAAACTTCTAGTAAACTTGTTGTGAAGACCTTGAGGACATTTTTGGAGAAACATTGTTGAAGCTGATGGTATAGCATTGTTGGAGATGATCTTGAAGGGCCTTGAAGTGAAGCTTTTGGAGCAACTATTGAAAAATCCTTAGAGCATTTAAGTAAGGCACTTTCTATCTTCCATCACCTTTTTCCTTTCAATATCCTTTAAACGATTTTTTTGATATTTAATGTTTGAAATCACATTATAATTCCTTGATTATATGTGTTTGGGGACTTTCCCTTTGAAATTACCCAAAAACACCCTGGCAATTTTATCTTCAGGATGCATGTCTGACCCTATTGTTCAATATTTTGATTGATAGTAGTAAACATAGAGAGTTAGGGGGCTCTTGAATTGGTTTGGTTGGGCCATTAGATCCCCAAAATCTACTAGGGAGAACCCCCCTTGAGTTGGAGGAGAGCTAGCCCGAAGTGAAAAGAGGTTGGTGAGGTGACAATGGGGCTATTGAATTACACATGGTATCACACCTTAGCTTTAGGACTTTATCTTGAGAAGTGCGAGATTTTTCTATATCAATTCTCAAATTGTTTACAACACTATTGTTAAGAACTAATAAGAAGTGATGTTGAGGGGTTTTTGGGTATAAGAAACAATACCATTTAAAAAATATGGTTCTCAGTCCTTGGCATTCCTTCACCCGGGCCTAGGGGCACACAAGAATAGCTTCACACTAAACCATGCAAACTTAAAAGTAACTTAACAGATCCATAAAGTAATAATAATCATAATTCCTAATTTCCTATTGTACGATATAATGCAAATTATTCAAACATGAAGCAATGAAGACATGCAATGTCTGAATTTCAAGATTGATGAACCAACACAAGAAGTTAGAAACTAAAACTTTGATTCAATACTCTGTGTCCTAACTCGAGGAAGGAATCTAGTTTGTAGTACAGAACATGCATCATGTATTATCAATTCTTAATTGACAACAACTAAAGGTCATCTACCTCATCAATTCCTTCCCATTTTGTGTTTTTATGTTATATTCCTTATAAAAGTGTCAAATTTCTCTCAAAGTAAGCAACCACTAAATAAAATAAAAAATAGTTGGGATATGATTGAGAAATGGTCATTTATTTCTTGAAAGGATCTTCACAATTTCTTTGGTTGTTTTTCATCTCAAGAAACAAGAAATGACCTAAGAAACTATCGTGATGTAATATAAGAAACAACACGGTGCAATGGCCATTTTCAAAGCCAAATGTTGTCCATTGAGGACATGGCCTTTATTTGGTTCCTGTTTCATAGGAGTTTCGGGTAGAAACGGAACTTTGTTGTACCATTTCCAGTAGTAAAAAGGGAAAACCTTCTTTTTCCATGGGAAATAATTTACCTTTCCTTTTTCAAGATAATCTAAATCACAAAAAATATGAACTATACTGCACACATTCTTGGATAATTTGAAAGTGGAAAAGGAATACCTTACACAAGTGATGCACACATGTACATTTGAACACTAATAGATTTTTGTAGTTGAAATGCAATGCTTGTTTTCATTTAAATGTAGGGTTTTTAAAACAGGGAGAAATAATGGCTGCCAAATTAATAAGTGTTTCTTTGGGAAAAATTTAAATCTTGTATTGGGTGATGAAGATAATAGAGGGTATTAAATCTTGATTCTTGACATCTAGAGAGAACCCTACAGCCTAACACAATCCAATGGAATTGACCAAAAAAACCCAAATAGAGTCAACCCTACTATAGGAGGAAGGGCCTGCAGTAAGAACTTACCATTTTGCAAGAGCCAAACTCCAGAATGCTATTCTCATAAAGAGCTGAGGGTGAATGTTGTTCTGCAAGAGCTGAGGGCA